>WNWK01004869.1:0-119494 GCA_009830355.1 Cherax destructor
AGAGGGCCTCAGGAGATGTGCTCGGTATTATACTCACCCCAAGATCTTTTTCCTTGAGTGAGGTTTGCAGTCTTTGGCCACCTAGACTATACTCTGTCTGCGGTCTTCTTTACCCTTTCCCAATCTTCATGACTTTACATTTGGCAGGGTTAAATTCAAGGAGCCAGTTACTGGATCAGGCTTGTAGCCTGTCCAGGTCTCTTTGTAGTCCTGCCTGATCCTCAACTGATTTAATTCTTCTCATTAACTTCACATCATCTGCAAACAGGGACACTTCTGAGTCGATCCCTTCCGTTATGTCATTCACATATACCAAAAACAGTACAGGTCCTAGGACTGACCCTTGATGGAACTCATCGCTTGCTTCCTAATGAACAGGATAATCAACCTATTATTATTATACAGTATTCACAAAAATGTGCCAAACCCATAAGGATCATATAGCACTGCAAGGCTGATGAATTATCATTTTATTTACAAAAATGCATCAAACCCATATGGGTCATAAAGTGCTGCAAGACTGAGGAGAGCTATTGGCAAAGGGTAACAGTGTGAAGGGTGAACTTATGTAACAAGTCAGTTTCAGTGAAAAAAATCAGTGTGAGTGACTGGTAATGGTAGAATCAATTAAGGTGTTTGATCATCAACAAGACTAAGTTTCAGAGAAAGGCAACAGGTACCTTTCCATGTGATAGCTAGGTGGGAGTCCTGTGGCCAACATGTAGTCACATGAAAGCTATTTCCCAATTATTATTATTATAATCAAATAGAAGCGCTAAACCACAGGGGTAGCTATTTCCCAAATTAGACAAGAGATGAAAATAAGTCAACCATGAACCTAACTGTGGTTTCATCTGTAGCAACTTGTTCTCTAACCTGGACCAACAATGCTGCCATCAATCCTGAATACTTCAAGACAGAACTGAAAAAAAGCAGATCCGTGCAAGATATAGAGGTTCTGAACCATAGAATGTGTAGAATAAGTTCATTGCTCTGAAACACCAGAATGACCAGGAATCCAACAAGACAGTCTTTATGCTTGCTGAAGAATTAACACAACCAGTGTTTAAAGCTAAGGATGAGATACAATTAGTCAGTTCCAAAGACCTTTTAACCCACTTTAATAATCAGAGACTACAACAAAAAAATTGGAAGAGACAGTATGGATGATAGCAACGATGCGTGTATAACTCAAGTGAAAATACTAGCCACATCAGGTAAACATCTCAGTAGCATAATATTTGGAAAAAACTGCTGTATATCTTGTACAGCAGTACACAGCAGTAGCAAGTAACTGAAAATGCTCAAGGAAGGAGTGGATGTCCATGGCAGAGATATAAGGCTTTGGAAAGAAAAGGAAGGATATAATTGAATCATTTGTACCCCCAAGGTGGAATGGAAAAGAAATAAACAAGGTGAACTTTCTAGAAAAGGAAGGGAAGGGGAAAAACTAAGGGAAGAAACGAGAGTCTGAAGGTGGAGATTAAAAAGATGTAATAAAAGACGATGACAATTGAAAGTATCAACTTTACTAACATGTGTTTATTCTATAGGTTGAAAGGTCATGAAGATCATAAAAGTGAATAACATAACACAATGATTATCTTGATGGTATTATAATTAAGAAAAATTTGATTCTGAATACAGACTTTCAAACAGGGACAAACGAAATGCACTAAGACATTTAAATGAAACCCTTGATGATGGACACTGAGTTTGAAAAGAATAGCTGATGAAGAAGATGAACACATCTGATCCCCATAATCAAATTTGATAGAACCAAGGCCATATGAAGACTAAGAACTTACCTATCAGCCCCAAAGTAAAATGACAATCTTTTTAGATAATTTAGTCTGCTAAAATACATGTAATTTCCATTCATCCTACAATTTTATAGTTTTTAAGTTCGGAATAGGGAAACCCATACAGGGAGAGTACAAAATGGGGAATGGCAAGGTGCCAAGTGAATATAATCAAGTTCATTTTGGATATTAGGTTTGATGTAGCCCAGCTAGACAGTCAATTGCACTCTGTAAGGAGGCGAATACTTGCACACCCAATAGGAAAATCATCCACATATGAAGGGATTAAATTTCCTGAGGTAGTTCTGAAACTAAACCATTAATAGCTGAGTTGTACTAAGAAAGCAGTCTTGTGGAACACCTTTTGCTTTTGCTGATTCAGACACTAAAATATCGATCTGTCATGAAGGTTTTGTAAAAAAGTGGGAGTTGACTAGCAAGCTGACAAAATGGACCTGGCACAAGATGTAATATTACCATACAATGTACTCAAGTCTTTTCTAAGTTGAAAAAGACTGCCACTACAAACAGACCTCTGGCAAAGACATTGTAAATGTAGCAGTGAGCTGGAATGAGCTGGACTAGACTTAACAGGACCAGACTATGCCAGGCTGAACTGAACCAGACACTGCAGGACCTTCCTGCAATGCACCCCAACACAAGTATTCTAACTTTTCTTCCACTGCTGCTGACTACTGATCCTTTATCTATATCCCACCCTTGATGCATAATTGGAAATAACTTATTGTACAAGCTATGATTACTTTTTTTTGCAGATGAGCTCAACTTCCACACTTCTACCCTCTAACATCACCATTCTTTCCAATGTAGTGCTAAATAATCCATATGGGTCATTCAGCACCACACAGTATGTTCAGAACAAGCACTGAAACCATATAGATTCAGTGCTTGTTTTGCATGTATGGTATACTAATTATAACTAAACAGATACCCCTATAATTCAATAATAAGACATACTAGTATATATTCCTAACATTTATGAAATTTTAAAACACAAGTAACATTTCAGTGAAATATATTAACAAACTCATTTAAATGTAATGTATGTACATATACTTTGCTTAAACTAAGGCCTAGTTGAAGGATCTTAAGGCAAATGAAGTAGAGCATCTTTATTACACAGCCACTGATAAAAATTAATATATTGCAACTTGACACTTATTTGTGAAAATGTTAGTGACAACAGGTCTCTCACATTCATAGTCTGTACTGAGGATGAGAACTAAACCACTCATAAAAACATTGAACAGATTAGGCCAACTTTAGTATAAGAATAAAAATGACTATAAAATGGTTCTGACAATGAATTCTTATTATTATCAGCAGCTTATGCTCTTACCTTGGCAATAACAGGCAGTACTAGTGTAATTAGTAAATATAAAATTTTTACAGTCCATTTTTAGCCTGCTAATATAGTATAACAGTGGAAAATAAACATAATGAAGTTAATAATGAAAACAGTAATACTTGATAAAGCATTGCAATACTAGTAAGGATTTTCATATCTAATTTTTTTTGTCTTTATTCAATTAATGTAAAAGACTATTTACAGTACATGTAAATATAGAAATGTTAAGTTACAAACTCTCAAATCTTGAATACAAAAATTTTTGGCTTTCAAGATATTTTTATGTTATAAACTCACAAATCTTGACTACAAAAATTTTTGGGTTTCAAGATATTTTTAACTAGTTATGGCAATTTTCACAATAATAAAACAGGGAGGATAACTTATATATTAGCTTTATAATGCAGTAGTGATCCAAACATTTCTGGAATTTGTGCATTTAGTATGTGCCCATTTAGTGTTTTTATATCACCAATCATAAATAAAAGATATAGATGTAACCAGTAAAACAAATGTTCTGATTTAACCACAAAATAGCACTCATGAAAAATAGAGATAACAAGTAATTTGTTATATGCAATATCTTTGTTTAATGAAAAATTTCACAGAATTGGGACAGAGCAAAAATGTTATCTGCCAATGTGCAAATAAAATCATAAAACTTCTGGAGAAACTTGAATTCAGGAATTGTAAAACCTCTAACAATGTACTACAACCTAACCTCAATATTTTAAAATAATAATAATATATCTCTTTGAGTTTCAGGATTAGTCTTTTTAATAAAAAAACTGGCTGAAACGATTTGCAAATATCTGGTCCAAACTTTTTCACCGCATCATAATGCTACTAAAGGAGTATCAATGCTGTAAGAGTTAAATTAGCTCAAAATGCAAGACAATGTTGACAACAGCTAATTCTATGCATCTGTAGTTCATCTACTGTTTTATTCACACTTAAAATTTATAGTATTGTATTTTAAATGTAAAAACCTTCTTATGAAAAAACAATTGAATTCAAAGGTCAGAGTAGAAAATACAAAAGTAAGGCAATGTTCCTTCATAAAATGGCAATACTGTAGCAATTTCCATTTTTAGAATTCTTAATCTGTTTGTTACATCATGTCGTAGCCTGATTACACTTCATTAAATATAAGAAAGCTCCATTAAAATAGTTGGAAATATTAGTAGTACATTTAACATTTTTAGTTGTCTTCCATGAAAAATTATTTGCCATCCATTAGCTAGAATGACCCCTAACATCTTCAGTATATAGCCAGGTTCTGAACTATCCTAGCACCTGACTATGAGCCTCCTGTAGATTACTGCTAGGATAATGGAACTGAAGCCACTTTGGCATGAAACTCTTTTCTATTACAGCTCTTTTCAGCTTAGCAGCAATGTTTGCTAGACACACATGCTCTATTGTAGGCCCCAGACCCCTCTCTCCTGTCATGTACCCTTTTTGGAACGTGTCGAAAAACTTACTAGTACATACTGTAGTACAACAAATCAGTGTAAAACTATAGTAGCTCTTGAGTGTACATAAAAAATATGAGTAATCTTTTTGTTCATATGGGATTATGGAAAATATTCAGTTAGAGAAGTAGGGATTATATGCATACCAGCATTACCATCCACTTCAAGCACTGAGTGTATCTAATCTTCATACAATATATATATAACTTGTGAGGTCCCAAACGTTTGAAATGAGACAGATGCTTCATCTCATGGCATCTTGGATACTACTACTTTTTTTTTCTTCTCATATTACCATTACAGTATAGTATACAATTCAGTGCATCCCTGCAATGTGAAAGTCTATCCAGTTCTCCAATGAGTAAGAATATTTTAATACCACTGAAATGAAGACAAGTATCTAGAAAACTGGCAGTGGCAATTCTCAATTATCTGCTACTAGTATGCTAAATCAGTACACTTGTGGGTTTAAAATGGAATACAAGAGGTGGGAGCTCCAAGGAAACTTTCAGTCTCCCAAATAAAAATGAAAAAATAATGACACTTCTTCAAAATAAGTCTCCAAGCCTTTCCTTCTTTCCAACCAGATACAACCCCAAAGTCCCTCGGTATAGAACTTGTGGTGCCACCTCTGTAAAATACCAATTTTTCAAAATAAAAGTTTGATAAAGGAAATAGTAGTCTTAGGTTGAGGAGAGATAAGGAGCCTAAGTATGAGATGGAAAGAACACCAGAAATTTTTAATAAGAGGCAACAAAGCAATTAAATTTGCCTCTGCAGAGTAAAAGAAAAAATAATTAAAAACTATCTGGAACCATTACCACATAAGCATTCTTTCCCTCCGAGGGATGGATAAGCTGACATAAGCAGATGAAGATTTTTTTATGTAATTGAGGTAAGACCTTCACTACTTTTGCCAGCTACCCCTTCTTTTGATGAAAAACTATCAGGAAGCATTTTTCACATTGAGAGTGTGAGAGAGTGAGTGAGAGAGAGAGAGAGAGAGAGAGAGAGAGAGAGAGAGAGAGAGAGAGAGAGAGGAGAGATTGTGAGAGTGAGACAGTGAGAGAGAGTGTGAGAGTGAGAGTGAGAGAGAGTGTGAGAGTGAGAGAGAGTGTGAGAGTGAGACAGTGTGAGAGTGAGTGTGTGAGAGAGAGTGAGTGACAGTGAGAGTGAGAGAGTGAGAGTGAGAGAGTGAGAGAGAGTGAGAGTGAGAGAGAGTGAGAGTGTACTCACCTAATTGTGGTTGCAGGGGTCGAGTCTCAGCTCCTGGCCCTGCCTCTTCACTGATTGCTACTGGGTCCCTTCTCTCCCTGCTCCATGAGCTTTTTCATACCTCGTCTTAAAGCTATGTATGGTTCCTGCCTCCACTACATCACTTGCTAGACTATTCCACTTCCTGACTACTCTATGGCTGAAGAAATACTTTCTAACATTCCTTTGACTCATCTGAGTCTTCAACTTCCAATGGTGACCCCTTGTTTCTGTGTCCCCTCTCTGGAACATCCTGTCTCTATCCACTTTGTCTATTCCCCACAGAATTTTGTATGTAGTTATCATGTCTCCCCTAACCCTCCTGTCCTCCAGTGTTGTCAGGCCGATTTCCCTTAACCTTTCTTCGTAGGACATTCCCCATAGCTCTGGAACTAACCTTGTCGCAAACCTTTGCACTTTCTCTAATTTCTTGACGTTCTTGACCAGGTATGGGTTCCAAACTGGTGCTGCATACTCTAGTATGGGCCTGACATACACGTTGTACAATGTCTTGAAAGATTCCTTACTAAGATATCGGAACGCTATTCTCAGGTTTGAAAGTCGCCCATATGCTGCAGCAGTTATCTGGTTGATGTGTGCTTCCGGAGACGTGCTTGGTGTTATACTCACCCCAAGATCTTTCTCCTTGAGTGAGGTTTGCAGTCTTTGGCCACCTAGCCTATACTCTGTCTGCGGACTTCTTTGCCCTTCCTCAATCTTCATGACTTTGCATTTGGTGGGGTTGAACTCCAGGAGCCATATGCTGGACCAGGCCTGTAGCCTGTCCAGATCCCTTTGTAGTTCTGCCTGGTGCTCCTCCGATTGAATTCTCCTCATTATCTTGACATCGTCTGCAAACAGACACTTCTGAGTCTATTCCTTTCGTCATGTCATTCACATATACCAGAAACAGCACCGGCCCTAGGACTGACCCCTGTGGAACCCCACTCGTCACAGGCGCCCACTCTGACACCTCGTCGCGTACCATGACTCATTGCTGCCTTCTTGTGTGTGTGTGTGTGTGTGTGTGTTTTTTAACATGCTGGCCATCTCCCACTGAGGTAGGGTGACCTGAAAAAGAAACTTTCACCATCCCACACACTATCACTGTCTTGCCAGAGGCACACAGATATGACAATTCAGATGACCATCCAAACAGCAAATATCCTAAACCCTCCTTTAGAGTGCAGGCACTGTATTTTCCACCTCCAGCACTGAAGTCCAGCTAACTGTTTTCCCTGAATCCCTTCACACAATATTATCTTGCTCACACTCCAACAGCTCGTCAGGTTCCAAAAACCATTTATCTCCACTCCTATCTAACATGCTTACACATGCCTGCTGTATGTCCAAGCCCCTTGCACACAAAACCTTGTTTACTCCCTCCATCCTTTCCTTGAATGACCCCTATCCCCGCCATCCCTCCACCACAGATTTATAAACCCTCCAAGTCATCCTATTTTGCTCCATCCTCTCTAAATGAACAAACCACCTCAACAACCCCTCTTCTACTTTTACTAACTCCACACCTCCTAATCTCCAAACTATGAATTCTCTGCACAATATCTACACCACACATTGCCCTCAGACACAACATCTCCACTGCCTCCAACCTCCTCCTTGCTGCAACATCCACTATATATTCACCTTTTTGCCTTCATGGATAACGTTGTCTCCACAGATATCTCAATGCATCACCCACCTTTTTCCCTTCATCAATTCTATGGTTCACCTCGTCTTTCACGTACACTCCCAAATATCTAAACACGTTCACTTCCTAAACACTCCCTCCCTCCAATGTGACATCCAATTTTTCATCACCTTACTCTTATCTATGTTCACTTTCAACATCCTTTACACACCCTCCCAAACTCATCCACTAATCTTTGCAACTTCTCTTCAGAATCTCTCAAAAGCACAGTATCAGCAAAACAAAACTGTGCCAACTCCCATTTTGTATTAGATCTCTTACTCGCTCTCTCACACACACACACACACACACAAAAAGCACACATGCAAACAAAAACCACACACAACTATTAATTAACACAATGTGGGAGAGAGAGTAGTGGTAAAGTGTGGTAATGAGGAAGTGGACCTGTCACTGTGTGGTGATCGACCAGGGAGGAGTGTTGCCTCACACGCTCATCATATAATACCTGTTTGTATGTTATCCACTCACTTCTGATCTAATGATAATGGTTAACAGAAACCATGATGTTATATATGCAGTCAGATTGCATTATAGTACACCCCTCTCCTCCTCCTCTTTCTGTTTTCCCTCTTTTCCCTCTCTTTCTCCTCTTTCACTCTAATGTTATTAACACTAAGGCTCAAAAACTGTACTCATCTACTTGTATTTATGGTTATAACTGTGTAATTAAGTGACACTTACATACTGTAATTTTTCATTTATTCAGATATAAATTAAAATATGTACCTACCCAAATAAGTTAATAGGGTTGTGTACAATTTGTGCATCGACACACAAAAATTTAATGCAATACTGAAAGATTAATTTTCACTATCATAATTCATTAAGGTGTTCAGGCAGGCTAACCTTACCCTTTTGGCATACACACCTAAACAAAAATAAAGTATCCACTGCTTATAATAATTGAGCTCAATTTATGTAATATACTTAATATATTTTGAGCTTGAGAAAGTGTCTTCAAATTACTAGGTTTTGATGTTACACACACACACACACACACCCAACCAGTCTTCAAACTTAAGACGATACATTTACACACAAAAATAAAATGCTGCTAATAGTGCAATATTTAGTTAAATTTAGCTCTCTTCAATAGTGTTTATTTGAAATCTGTTTTGCATGTTACTTCCAAGAAAATCTTATATAAAGTCATTCATGCAACATTATACACTATTAAACATTCTTAATTACTTTTCTATTAACAATGTATGCAAGATATTGCTAGTACCTAGATTTGGTTAAAAAAGAAAAAGGGAAGATAAGAATACAGTTCTTAGAGAAAATACTGTACAAAAATTAGGTATTACTCATTCTACAGAGTAAGTGGTTTTAAAAAAAATGGCTTAAACTCTGAATATGATTTTAACTTAATTTTATTAAAGATATCACATGTCATTTAATATTCCACCAACTCTATATAATATGAAAAATACTTAGGTCCATCTATTTGGACAATGAGATCTTTGACAAATCAAATTTCTCCTACAGCCATTTATGATTAAGCTGCCTAACACTGGAAGTACACTTAAAATTAATGTTATAGGTATGTCTCAAAATTTCAGATTAATATTCAGGTTTTACTATATAACTATTTCATTAAATATTTAAAATAAGTCATTAAGGAAATAGTGCCAGAAATAGTAGAGAGGTACTGCACAATACAGTGGACCCCCGGATTACTTACTGTTCCAAACTCGAACAATTATGAAAGTGTATTTTTGTAAGTGCTTTTGTAAGTGTATTTTTGGGGGTCTAAAAAGACTAATCTAATTTACATTATTCCTTATGGGAACAAATTTGTTCGGTAACGACACTTGAATAGCATTCTGGAACGAAATAATGACGTAATCCGGGGGTCCACTGTATTAAAAAGTGGGTAGGTCTGGTAGAAATCAGAATTAGTGGTGTTATCACACAATATAGAGGTAGGAAGGTCATTTGAAAAGAGTTAGAATAAGTACAGTGTTACTACATTAACCAGTATTCAAGAGGTGGGTAGATGACAAAAGTAGTTTGTGAAGTATATACAGATGCAATTTTAATATTTAATGGAACAAGTTTTATTTTAAAAATCTGCCTATCAATCTGGAATAATAGGAGACTTTACTAAAATAATTTCATCTGAAACAAAGTACCTCATAACAATAGCTATACACTACTGTTGTGTTCTCCCAAAATGATGGCCTTTTAGCTTGTATACAAATGCCAACTCTTCTAGATCAGTGGTAATAGTGAGCAAATATTTCTTTTTAATTATTGAGAAACAGAAGTTCTTTCTTCTTTAATGTGGAAGTGCTATATTAATACCTGTGCTTTATTAGCCAAGTAACTACGAAGAAGCCATTAGTTTTGCCCTAGTCAGGGCACGAGGTAGAAATCATGACAGAATATACAGTACTGTAGTACAATATTACAAACATTGATAAAGCTCTTCTCACATAAAGCTGTTGTGGCTTGAATGGAAGAAACCAAACCAAGTAAGATATCACAAAAAAATTCTAATTTTAACTAAGCCTTCAGAATCATATACTAATAACAATAAGGATTATTCAAAGCTAATAGCCCACCAGATCAAAATAAAAATGAATACTGTACCAAATATACAGACAAATCTTGGAATACTGGTTTTTCAGCACATTTTTGACAGTGCCTATTTTGTATTGAAACTACATTATTTATTGAATGAACTTAGTTACAAAACACAGTTAAGAAAGGGTATGAAAGCCATGTTTGTAATTTGCCAAAGCATAACCACCTACAGTTAAGGCAAGAATTAAATTAAAAGTTTCACAGGGCAAAATCAACAGAACATCAATAAAAAATGGATGATGCAATTTATGGTTTCAGCCATCCATCTGCCAGAGACCTTACCAGATCACCAGAATCACCAGAGGAAGGAAACTGCCAGGTAACAAAAAAAAAAAAATTACTATATACATAATGGTCATAACCAATGACCTAAGTTGTTGCTACTGGGTGTATAAAATGACAATTATGCACCTGATAAAGAAGTATCATTCCTTATATGCATTCCTTGACATGCCATGAATTTTTTTTTTTTATTAACACATCGGCCATCTCCCACCAAGGCAGGGTGACAAGAAAAAGAAAAACTTTCATCATTCACTCCATCACTGTCTTGCCAGAGGCGCGCTCACACTACAGTTATAAAACTGCAACATTAACACCCCTAATTCAGAGTGCAGGCACTGTACTTCCCATCTCCAGGACTCAAGTCCGGTCTGACGGTTTCCCTGAATCCCTTCATAAATGTTACCTTGCTCACACTCCAACAGCACATCAAGTCCTAAAAACGATTTGTCTCCATTCGCTCCTATCTAACACTCTCACGCATACTTGCTGGAAGTCCAAGCCCCTCGCACACAAAACCTCCTTTACCCCTTCCTCCAACCATTCCTAGGCCGACCCCTACTCCACCTTCCCTCCACTACAGATTTATACACTCTCGAAGTCACTATTTTCTTCCATCCTCTCTACATGTCCGAACCACCTCATCAACCCCTCCTCAGCCCTCTGGATAATAGTTTTGGCAATGCTGCACCTCCTCCTAATTTTCAAACTATGAATTCTCTGCATTATATTCACACCACACATTGCCCTCAGACATGACATCTCCACTGCCTCCAGCCATGAAATACGAAATATATGGGTTCAACCAGAAAGTATCGAACATCTGTAATTTGATTTTATATTACCACTGGGCCCCTCCGTCCAACACGAGATATAGTCATCTTAAGATATTATAAGTATACACACAAACTTGCAAGAGACATTTACCAATTATAACATTGGAAAAACTTTGCAATTTACAGAGTCAAATAAATGTATGTACAATGAGTTTTAACCCATCACTCTAATTTCTAACTGGTTGTAGAGAAAGTTTTACTAAAGGCATGAATGCAAATGATAAAACAAATTGATCAAACATGATATTTACTGCTTAATGCAAAAATAAACAGTTTCATGTATTAACATATCAAATAGAAGGAAGCTAAATGGTGGCCAGAGAACTAACTTTTCATTTTACTTATTCACAACTAGCACTGATCCAGAAGAGCCTGAACTAGGACACACAAATCATAATCTTGGCTTCAAGTGAAAAAATAAACAAAAATGTTTTCTGCACACTACAGAAACACTATCTCTTCATGGTATATACATACTACAGTATTTTATTACATTTCAGACCAACTTACTTTCAGCCCAATTTATAACTGAAATTAATCACATTCTCATGTGATAAGGTATTATATCCAGCATATATTTAAATCCATAACAAGTGTCAAAATAAAGTGGCACAGCTTTTGACGTGTAGCAAACAATCAAAATGCAAAATTAAAATTACCATATAATCTAGTCCTTTGTTAAATATCATGACTAGATCATTATGGATACATATTTACTCCCTATATGTCCTGTAGCTTATCATCATCGCTGCTGATAGCGAAAATACTACATTGCTATGAGCAATAGCAAAACAATGTAGCTGACAGTATGCCGTGCACATTATTCCTATGCCTTGGTACAAATATCATCTTAATATCAAGGCAAACAGGACATAAAGCTACAATTTTGTACTAACAAATGCAAAAATCTGCATAACGGGCAAGCTACTGTCATTTTGTCTGATGCTGTTTGCATATAAACAGTAATGATGAAAAAATAATACATTTGTATTATATGGTGTAACTTATCATCCATATTTGCATTCTTTCTTCTACAGCAGCTAACTGTATCATCAACTAGCTGGTGCGAGAGAGGTTCAGATCCTCGGGGGAGAGGTAGTGGAAGATGCAGTCTGGTGAGAGCTTATTTTCTGCAACCAGTGTTGCCACAGTTTCCCGCCAGAAGTCAAATGAAATGCCAGAACTCTGCAGGAAAAGCTTGAATTAATTTTCAATGTAATGTTTTGTGTGATACAATAAATTTACTAATTTATCAGAATACAGCAAACATAAAAATTATACAAGTCTTCTGCCCAGATCTCTAATGCCCTGTTCACTTTTGAAAACCATACTTGCTTGAGAAAAAATATGACATATATATGACAGGGTGGACGAGGAGACAATGTGAGAGATGCTGCAAATGTACAGAACAAGTAACAGGTTACTAACTAAAAGCAGTAAAGTGTTTTTATACAGAAAGTGAGGCTCAGGTTTTGGTATGTAGGAGAGAAGGGGACTATTTTCCAGTAAAAGCAAGTCTTAGACCAAGATGTGTGAAGTCACCATTGTGGTTCAATATATTTATAGATGGGGTTGTAAAAGAAGTGAACATTAGGGAGTTCAGGAGAGGTGTAGGACTGGAAGATAATGCTTCCAATATGATAACAGAAATTGTCCCAGTTCCTTTTTTGCCAGTGACACAGTTATTCTGGAAGATTCTGAAGAGTACAGTGGAACACAGAGTTTCGGCAGTAATCTGTTCCAGGAGCTAAGCCTAAACTCGAAACGGCCGAAAGTCAAAGCAATATTTCCCATAAGAAATAATGTAAATCCAATTAATCCGTTCCACCCAAAAATATTCACAAAAAATTCATTTTTTTTAAAGAATAAATACTATAGTTTTACATACAGAAAACAATGAGAAATAAATATAAAGCACTAATTTTAATGGATAAATGAACATTTAAATCAGTTTTACCTTTATTGAAGACTCTTGTTGGCATATGAGAGAGGCAGAAGAGTTTGTTTGGAGGCAGGACAAGATAGTCCTTCAATATGACACTAATATCAACTCTACGGCTTATTTATCTAACACAATTCATCTAATATGACATAATAAACAATATTAATAACATAGAAACATGATATATACTCTAGAATTAATAAAATATGTCATATGTCTCTCTCCCTAACTGATGAGTGTTGCTGTGTTGTTTGTTGTTGGTTGTATAAGGGCCACTGAAAGATAAGCCTTACATAATGGTGGTGTTGTCAGTCGCCCTATATAACTCCAACAACAATGGAGGAGTCAGTTTCGTGCTGTCCTTTTTCTATCGATTAATCGCTTAACTTACTTGCTACACTGTTAATGCTACACTTTATCGCTGGCTGGCGCTATAGCCTTTATCGACTTGTGCTGCTTTAGTATCGTACATATCGTAGAATCACTGAAGAAGGCACATTCTCCCCTCTCTCTTTCTCCTCCACTTTGGTACTTTGCTACAATTTCTTTCTTCAATTCTATCGTGTTTCTCACTTTCTTTACCAGAGGGCTGCCACTATGAAGTTTCTTTGGGCCCATGGTGGCTTATTTCACAGTCACAATCAATAAACAAGCACTAAACAATGAATTTATTGTGAAATGTTTGGATGAGCGCGCAGGGTAATGTTTACTCAAGGATAAACGAAGCTAGACTGGCTCACGACGCCTGCGCGGGAAGGTGCGCAAGTGAGGGCAGGTGGACAGGTCTGGCACACCGGCCGAAACACGAGGCAACGGCCGAAACTCATGACAAAATTTGGCCAAAAAAAGTGACCGAAACTTGAAGCAGCCGATACTCAGGGTGGCCGAAACTAACAGGTTGGTGGAAGTATTTCGGTATGTGTAAAAGTAGGAAATTAAAAGTAAATACTATAGAAACGATTAAGTAGATGAGGGTAACAAGTGTAGGTAATGAAGAATATGATATAAGACTGGAGAAGGTATGGAAGAAGCAAATGTATTTAGATACAGTAGTGGACATGTGGCCCATAGAAAAGATGATGGGGGAGAAAAAGGTAGGGGCTTTGTCAAGACATCTGTGAAAAAAAAGAAGCTGATCTATGGAGGCAACAATAGGAATGTACCGGAGTATAGTGGTACCAGCACTTTTATGAGTGTGAGGCATGTTTATAGGCAATTAGTGCTTATCTCATACTCCTATCAAAATTTGAATTTAACTCTTAATCTCTTCATCAGTATCTACAACTGTGTGTGGTGGAACTGTTTACCACATAAACGAACAATCGATTTCATTTTCGTAGGTTAATTTAAGCAGACATGACATGATGTAACTAAGGAAAAGCATTTCAGGATTTTGCACACCAAACTGATATCAAATGAAATTTTTTTGTGTGTTCAACAAGGAAGGTTGTTTAATAATAGAGTAGTCATCGTGAAGACATTCTGCCTTACTATAAAAAAATACTGGTGTTACTATATATTATTGCAGACAGCCATGAGTGATATTGGAGAAATTTAAGGCATTCTTTAAAGTTTTGAAGATAGTAAGACCAAATAAAACATATAAAGGCAAGAAGCAGCATGACTGGACTCCTGTCATGCTAAAACTGTATGGATGGAAAATACTAATTTTACTGTTTATTACAGTATTATTCAAAACACAGTGAATAGCAGAAACAATAAATGCAGCAAAAATGACTGGCAAAATCGTAGTGATACGATTGTAAACAACTAATGAACTGATCTGATATGTTATGAACTGGCAAAGATAAAAATGTGGGTAGCAAAAAACAAACATGCTGGGTCCATCCCAGAAGCAATGCCTGTTGTATTACAGATAAAATTAAAAAATTTGGTGTTACTGTATAAAATTACATTAAATAGCAATGCATACAAGTGGGCACAAAATCTCTGCATGAAAAACAACATTCACTAATGACATAACAAATTTAATAACTCAGTTGGACTGGAGTCCTGGAGGTGGGAAAGGCAGTGCCTGTACTCTGAAGAAGAGGTGGGAATGGTTCAGTCAAAGGGTAATCCTAATTGTGCTGTCAGCACACTTCTGGAAAGACAGCAATTGAATGAGTGACAGTGAATGAGTTTCCTTTTATAATTTACCCTGCCTCGGCAGGAGACTGCTGCTGAGGTAAAAAAAATATGTACGTATACACTTAGAATATACTAGAATTAAAAAATTAAAAAAGAATGGCTCAATAAACCAGTTGCTTACCCTCTGAAGTGTGTTGCAATCCTTATCCTTATTATGAAGATAATGTGTCTGCCAGAAGCGGAGAAGAGAACGGAGATTTGTCAGGAGATGTGGTTCAACATGACTTCTGAGGCCCTCTAGGTATAGTGGCAGCTCAGCATGCCGGTGTGCCAACATCAGAATTACCAATGAAGTGTTAAGACAGCTTACATTTTCCTTAAAAAAAAAAAAATACAAATTTTTAGCAGCTCTTGATAAGTTTACAACTAAATGTTTATTTATGCTTTACTGGAAAGCTTTAAATGTATACTGCCTGAGTGTGCACCAATGAAGTTCTACTAGTGGCATACCTAGAAATAATACTTCCTGTATGTGTCGCAAAAATTTTGAAAAATAAAAACAGGAAAATTTTTGAACAAATAAAAACATTCTTATCTTACAGTTTGAAAGAGTAGCCGTGGGTACAGATTGGACAAATATGTGGGTGGGGAATCATTGGGTTTGAGAATCTGCCCAAAGTAGGCCTAATGCAGTGTTCCTCCATTCTAATGTTTTTTATGACTAGTAAGAGCACTGCAGTGGGCCTGGCCCATCCTAAGCATGGCTTACACCCCATCAATATATGACACAAGACTAGAAGAGCACTGCAGTAGGCCTACCAGCTCATGCTAGGCAGCTTCTACTAAAATCCAACATTTCTCACTCGTATATTTGTCCAACCTATTTTTAACCCTTAAACTGTCCACACGTAGATATATGCTCACTCGCGTAGCTGACCGAATATTTTGAGAAAAAAATAAATTTTTCTTTTTCTTTAAAATGATGAGTGCATTTTGTTTGTCATTCCTAAATTTTGTAATACTACACACACTGAGTGCGCAGACCCATTCTCTAATCTCTAGGCAACTCAGGCTTATCGTGGCAAGGTTAAAAGCATTTGAAAAAAAAACGTAGATCTACGTTCGGAGCAGTACGCGAGCAAACGTATATCTACGTGTGGACAGTTTAAGGGTTAAACTAATGCTCAAAGCCAGGGAGGGGCAGAGCAAGGCAGGACACACGTGCAACAGTTGGGTATTTTTATCATTGAAACATCTTGCCTATGCAGTAATGCAGTAGGATTCTTCAGCCAAATACAGCCTTTCCTCTTCTCACTTAACGATAAGGTTCCGTTCCTATGAGTAGGTCGGTAAACAAAACAAATTGGTTGTTAAGCAGGGAGCATACTATACTTGTAGTGGGTTTGTGTCAACCATCTTCAAATATTTTTTTAATGTCACCTTTGCACCATTTAAAACATTTTTAGTATATTTTTAAATGTTTATACAGTAGTATACTATATACTGTAATAAACAGAATAGAGGAAATCAGCTCTAATATACATTACTCAGGTTTGCATACTGGCTGGAGATCTGGTTGGAAGTCCGAGTGGTAGGTAAACGAGTACATTGATAAGTGAGGAGAGGCTGTACAGAGGAGAATGGATTGTAGGCAGCAGTAGGGGTAGTGAGATAAAGATGATGTAATTAGTTCATCAACCTTGGAGAAACAGTTTGAGTTGGTCAGTTCCTCAGCCTGGAGAAGAGTTCAGTTCTACGGTCTGCACAAGTCTGCAACAAGACTAGTTCCAGAGCTAAGGGGTATGTGCCTGATGGCACTGGAGGACAGGAATTCCACAGACTGCAACAGTTCTAGGAATATGACCAGTACCTTTATATATGTACATAAATGTTGGAACACTCCATGGTAAAGTGGAGAAGAATCCATCCTCCATAAGCCATGCGTGTTGTAAGAGGTGACTAAATGCCGGGAGCAAAGGGCTAGTAACCCCTTGAAAAAAAAAAAAAGTTGGAATAGTAGTAATGTGAAACATTTGTATCTGTTTGTGTTTTTTTTTTTTAACACATCGGCCATTTCCCACCATGGCAGGGTGGCCTGAAAAAGAAAAACTTTCATCATCATTCACTCCATCACTGTCTTGCCAGAGGCACGCTTACACTAAAGTTATAAAGCTGCAACATTAATACCTCCCATTCAGAGTGCAGACACTGTACTTCCCATCTAAAAGACTCAAGTCCAGCTTGCCGGTTTCCCTGAATCCCTTCATAAATGTTAACTTGCTTACACTCCAACAGCACGTCAAGTCCTAAAAACCATTTGTCTCTATTCACTCCTAACACGCTCACACATGCTTGCTGGAAGTCCAAGCCCCTCGCACACAAAACCTCCTTTACCCCCTCCCTCCATCCTTTCCAAGGCAGACCCCTACCCCGCCTTCCCTCCACTACAGATTTATACACTCTCGAAGTCATTCTATTTCATTCCATCTCCCTACATGTCCAAACCATCTCAATAACCCCTCCTCAGCCCTCTGGATAATAGTTTTGGTAATCCCGCACCTCCTCCTAATCTCCAAACTACGGATTCTCTGCATTATATTCACACCACACATTGCCCTCAGACATGACATCTCCAGTAAGCACTGGCCTTCTCCTTGTTGAAACATTCACGACCCATGCCTCAGACCTATACAAGAGCGTTGGTATAACTATACTCTCATACATTCCCCTTTTTGCTTTCATGAATTAAGTTCTTTGTCTCCACAGACTACTCAGTGCACCACACCTTTTTCCCCCTCATCAATTCAATTCTATGATTCACCTCATCTTTCAGAGACCCATCTACTGACACGTCCACTCCCAAATATCTGAATGCATTCACCTCCTCCATACTCTCTCCTTCCAATCTGATATCCAATCTTCCGTTACTTAATTTTTTTATCCTCATCACCTTACTCTTTCCTATATTCACTTTTAAGTTCCTTCTTTTACATACCCTACCAAACTCATCAACCAACCTCTGCAACTTCTCTTCAGAATCTCCCAAAAGCATAGTGTCATCAGTAAAGAGCAACTGTGACAACTCCCACTTTGTGTTATTCTTTATCTTTTAACCTCACACCTCTTGCCAACACCTGAGCATTCACTTCTTTTACAATTCCACCTACAATGGACCCCCGAATTACGTCATTATTTCGTTCCAGAATACTGTTCAAGTGCCGTTACCAAATGAATTTGTTCCCATAAAGAATAATGCAAATTAGATTAGTCCTTTTAGACCCCCAAAAATACACTTACAAAAGCACTTGCAAAAATACACTTACATAATTGTTCGAGTTTGGAGCATAAAGTAAACCGGGGGTCCACTGTATAAATATATTGAACAACCATGGTGACATCATACATCCTTGTCTAAGGCCCACTTTTACTGGGAAATAATCTCCCTCTCGCCTACATACTCTAACTTGAGCCTCACTATCCTTGTAAAGGCTCTTCAATGCTTTCAATAACCTACTCCCTATTCCAAAGATTTACAACACATTCACAACTGTTTTTTCCTCACTCCTATAAGATGTTATTTCTCCTTGCCCTATACACAAAATCACAGATTCCCTATCTTAATCAACATTTAACAATTCCTCAAAATATTCCCTCCATCTTCCTGATATCCCTAACTCTCCATTTAATAACTCTCCTCTCCTATTTTTAACTAACAAATCCATTGGTTCCCAAGGCTTTCTCAACTTATTAATCTGACTCCAAAACTTTTTCTTATTTTCAACAAAATTTGTTGATAACATCTCACCCACTCTCTCATTTGCTCTTTTTACAATGCTTCACCACTCTCTTAACCTCTCTTTTTCTCTCCATATACTCCTCCCTCCTTGCATCACTTCTTTGTAAAACCCTCTCATATGCTAACTTTTTGTCTTTACATCATCATTCCAAAAATTGCTATTCTACACTCCCACACCACTTTCCTGTAACCACAAACTTCTGCTGAACACACTAGCACTATATTCTTAAACTTACCCCACACATCTTCTACTCCATTGCCTATACTCACACTAGCCCATCTGTCCTCCAACAGTTGTTTATATCTTACCCTAACTGCCTGATCAGTAGTTTATAATCCTTCACCTCTCTCTTACTTGATGCTTTCATTTTCCTTGAATCCCATCTACCTTTTACTCCCACTGTAGCTACAACTAAAAAGTGATCTGATATATCTGTGGCCCCTCTATAAACATGTACATCCTGAAGTCTACCCAACAGACTTTTATCTACCAATACATAGTCCAACAAACTACTGTCATTACACCCTATATCTTGTATACTTATTTATCTTCTTTTTCTTGAAATATGTGTGACTTCAAGAGTGTATAAATCTGTAGTGGAGGGAAGGCGGGGTAGGGGTCGGCCTAGGAAAGGTTGGAGGGAGGGGGTAAAGAAGGTTTTGTGTGTGAGGGACTTGGACTTCCAGCAAGCATTCGTGAGTGTATTTGATAGGAGTGAATGGAGACAAATGGTTTTTAAGACTTGACGTGCTGTGTTGGAGTGTGAGCAAGGTAACATTTATGAAGGGATTCAGGGAAACCAGCAGGCTGGACTGGAATCCTGGAGATGGGAAGTAGTGTCTGCACTCTGAAGGAGGGGTGTTACTGTTGCAGTTATAATAATAATAATAATAATATAACCAAACCCCTTTCTATACAAAGTTCAATCAAATGCTCCCCATTATCATTTACACCTGGCACCCCAAGCTTACCTACCACACCCTCTCAAAACCCTTCTCCTACTTTAGAATTTAGGTCCCCTACCACAATTACTCTCTCACTTGGTTCAAAAGTTCCTACACACTTGCTTAACATCTCCCAAAATCTCTCTCTCTCCTCTACACTCCTCTCTTCTCCATGTGCATACACACTTATTATGACCGACTTTTTGCATCCGACCCTTATTTTAATCCACATAATCCTTGAATTTATACATTTATATTCCCTCTTCTCTCTCCATAACTGATCCTTTAATCCCATTTATTTCTCCCCACTGAAACTCCCCTACCCCCTTCAGCTTTGTTTTGATTAAGGCTAGGACATCCGGCTTCTTTTCATTCATAACATTAGCAATCATTTCTTTCTTATCATCCACACTACATCCATGCACATTCAAACATCCAAGTTTTATAAAGTTTTCCTTTTTCTTGTTTTTAGTAGATTATACAGGAGAAGGGGTTACTAGCCCATTGCATTGTTGTGAAAACATATTTTGTAAACAATGTACTGATGACACTATTAGTGCAGCTATTGTGGTGCATACAACAGATGGATATATGTACACTGTGCATATGGGTTTTATGGGCCACAAAAGTTACTGAAAATGTAAAAAATTAGAAAATCTTTGAAAAAGTACAAAAAAAAAAAAAAAAAGTGCGGCAAATGACAATCACCAGTGTTGCCATCAGTAGGTCATCGACTTTCAATTTCACACCTTCATATCTCAGAAAGTAATGATGGGGATTTTTTTTATTGCCACCAGAACAATGTACTCTTCTAATTGATAAGAAAAAAATTTATTTAAAATGTGGACACTGAAAGCAATTTTAATTTGGGGGCTTTGAACAGTGAAGGGGTTAATATTATTACATTTCATTATGTACTTGTAAATGCATACTAGGGCACTCCTCCTTTGTCAGTTTTCTTTCTCAGTCTCAGCTAAATGAAATTTGAGCTTGTGTTATGTCATACCTGTGACTGATTTTGAGAGATATTGTGCCCTCACAGCCCAGCCTGAGGCCAAACTTCCTTACTGATTGTCCTGCTAACCTGGCTGTTGTGTTTTAATAGACAAAACTGCGAAACAAAAGTTTGAATCAGTTTTTACCTCTTTGTTTAATTTATTATTTTTATTCAGTAAACTGTAATATAAGTTTGCATGTGATATATTGAGAATTCTTCTAAGTTCCTTCAGGTCTTCAACGCTAATGACAACCTGGCTGATCTGGCACTAGTAGGCAGAAGTCTAGTTTCCTCTTGAAAACTTCTATAACAGTTAAATTATTATTATTTTATTTATTAACACATCGGCCGTTTCCCACCAAGGCAGGGTGGCCCGACAAAGAAAAACTTTCATCATCATTCACTCCATCACTGTCTTGCCAGAGGCGTGCTTACACTACAGCTACAAAATTGCAACATTAACACCCCTCCTTCAGAGTGCCGGCACAATACTTCCCATCTCCAGGAATCAAGTCCGGCCTGCCGGTTTCCCTGAAACCCTTCATAAATGTTACCTTGCCTACACTCCAACAGCACGTCAAGTCCTAAAAACCACTTGTCTCCATTCGCTCCTATCTAACACGCTCACGCACACTTGCTGGAAGTCCAAGCCTCTCGCACACAAAACCTCCTTAACCCCCTTCCTCCAACCTTTTCTAGGCCGACCCCTACCCCGCCTTCCCTCCACTACAGATTTATACACTCTCAAAGTCATTCTATTTTGCTCCATCCTTTCTATATGTCCAAACCATCTCAACAACCCCTCCTCAGCTCTCTGGATAATAGTTTTGGTAATCCCACACCTCCTCCTAATCTCCAAACTACGGATTCTCTGCATTATATTCACACCACACATTGCCCTCAGACATGACATCTCCACTGCCTCCAGCCTTCTCCTTGTTGCAACATTCACAACCCATGTCTCACACCCATACAAGAGTGTTGGTATAACTATACTCTCATACATTCCCCTCTTTGCTTTCATGGATAAAGTTCTCTGTCTCCACAGCACTGTATGACTACCAGGGTCATACAGTGCTGCAGGGTAGGTGTTGTAAGGTTGGTGAAGAGTGCTAAAGATTGTGTAATAAATCTGTTGCTGTCAAAAAGTCAAAGAGGGAGTCTGTGTCAAGGGTGGGGCTGTCAGCGAGGAGGGAAGATAAAATAAGGGTGTTAAAGCGGTGATGATGTCAAAGGTAAATCTTCTGTGCTCACTGATAGACTGGACAGTCCAACTGAATATGGCAAACTTAAATTGGAACCTGACAATTTGCACAGAGAGGAAATGGGAACCTCTCCAAGAGATACCCATGAGTGAGACGTGTGTGCCCGATGCAAAAACAGGAAATTATAGCCTCCCAACCAAGACATCAATGATAAGAAGACGACCAGGATCCTAAACTCAGCTTGATAGAGTAATCTGTTATGAATTAATTCAGACAAATGTTGTTGCCAATGGTTGTGAAGGTGACTAGAGACTACAGCAAAATAATCTGAGAATGGAATACAGTGGACCCTCGCTATTCGAACACTCCAAACTCGCCCTTTTATGTAAGTTTATTATTTTAAGTGCTTTTATAAGTGTATTTTTGGGGGTCTGAAATGGACTAATCTAATTTACATCATTCCTTATGGGAATAAATTTGTTTGGTAACAGCACTTGAACAGCATTCTGGAATGAAAAATGTTCGAATAGTGAGGGTCAACTATACCTCTATATGAAACTGGAAGGTCATGTACTGCTGATCATGTAGCAGAGTCTGCCTGTTCATTGCCCTGAACATCAACATGCCCAGGAACCCAGCAGAAAAAGATTTCTTTGTTTTTATTAGAAATGCAGTGCAACCAAAGCTACATATGAAGAACTAGGGGATGAGGTGAATTAAATTTTTTTATAGCTTGCAAAGCACTAAAGGAATCCGAGACTACCACAAACGTTAAGGTAGGCCTGGACGCAATACGGATAATCACTAAGAGAACTGCATACAGTTCAGCTGTGAAGATGCTAGCTGAGTTTAATAAATGACTTTGTACAACACTGTCCGGGAACACTGCTGCAAACCTGATACCATCAGAGGATTTAGAACCATCAGTGTAAACTGCAACAGCACGAGAATGAGACCATAAGTGGTTAAGAAAAAGGGAGTGAGAAGCCACTGTAGGTACAGTGGACCCCCGGTTTTCGTTATTTTTTCGTTCCAGAATGCTGTTCAAATGCCATTACCAAACAAATTTATTCCCATAAGGAATAATGTAAAGTAGATTAGTCCTTTTAGACCCCCAAAAATACACTTATAAAAGCATTTAAAAAAATACACTTACATAAAAGAGAGAGTTTCGAGCAGGACGAACACCGGGGGTCCACTGTATCTGAGTTTTCGCACATGGCAGTGGGGAAGAACAGACAAACTGTCGGAACCTCCCAAGGAAAAAGAGAAAAGTTAGATGCTAGAGGTACATATAAAGGGGATGGGGGCTAACCAAAGAGAAGTTAAGAGCGAGTGAAGATGAAGACAAAAGGGACAGAGAAAACAGGGGCAGAGAACAAATAATGGAATGCTACTAACATCCATTACCATCCTGTATGTAGAAGGATCATGAAAGTCATGAGAGCAGACAAAATAATGGAGGCAATGGGCATCACAGTGATTGCTCAAGGATGGAACATTCATGTCTGCATATAGGCTCTCGACATGGAAGGAGGGAAAAGCACCTAGACATAAATGTAATCCCTGATGATGGATGGGATCAAGTTTAGAAAGAGTTGTACAAGAGGTTGCAGAATATATCTGGTCGCCATAGTCTAATTTCAATAAAATTAGTGCTGAATGCAGTCAAAGGAGAGTTCAACGGTCCGCCTGCCACAAAAGATGAGCAAGGATTTTAAGGAGGTTCAGCCAGCTATGGCAAGTTGCTTTTGGGGAGGTAATGTGAGGTTTCCAGGACAGCCAGTGATCAAACAGAAGGCCGAGACATCTGACCATATCATGCTCAGGGATACAGGAACCATACAGGTACAATGGAGTATCAGAGACAACAGAATGTCTGGTGAAAGTAAAGTGGTACATTTTAGCATCAGAAAATTTAAACCTGTGTTGTGGCCCAATGGGAAACACGAAAGCATTCTGGAGAGAGGCTGCTACTAGGCGACAGTCAGTGCCTGCACAAGCTATAGCTAAGTCATCATCATAGAGTGATGACCAAATACAGTGGTACCCAGAGTGTCGAACAGCTCCCAACTCGAACAGTTATGTAAGTGTATTATTGTAAGTGCTTTTGTAAGTGTATTTTTGGGGGTCTGAAACGGACTAATCTAATTTACATTATTCCTTATGGGAACAAATTCGTTCGGTAACAGCACTCGAACAGCCTTCTGAAACAAATTATGGCCGAAACTCAGGGTACCACTGTATTAGATGAGAGAACAAAAGCCAGATCATTTATAGCAAGTACAAAAATTAGTAGTACTAAGAACACTTCCTTGCAGGACACCTTCAGCTTGAGTAAAGTCCAGGGAAAGCAAATTAACGTGAACAGGGAAATGTCTCTCAGATAAGAAGTTTTTAATCCTTTGACTGTTTCGGTCGTATATATATATACAGTGGACCCCCGAGTTTCGTAAAAACTTCACTCCTGAAGTCTGCTCAAGTGCCATTACCGAACGAATTTACTCCCTTAAGGAAAAATTTCACGTAGGTTAGTCTATTTCAGACCCCCAAAAATACACTTCCACAAGAACTTACAAAATTATACTTACATAATTGCACGATTTCCGGGGTATTCGTTAACCGAGGGTCCATTGTACGTCTTACGAGGCAACGATGTTGGCAGGTTTAGGTCAGCAATAGACATAATTAGGAAGAAGGGTGGGAACCCTGTCATATGTGGTATTTTGCCAAGGAGAGGAGTTGGAGATGAATGGCTGTCCAGAGCAATTGGTGTCAATTGCTGGCTGGACAAATACTGTAAGGAAAATGCAGTAACATTCATTGACAACTGGGACCTCTTCTATGGTAGAAATGACATGTATGCCAGGGATGGGGTTCACTTATCCAGGTCTGGGGTGGGGGCACTGGCAACTGCAGTGGAGGGAGCTGTTAGGGCTTTAAACTAGAAAAGGTTAGTGGTATGGGTTTTGGGGATAAAACAGTGAAATCCCAGTGTATTAATATTATGAGTTCTAGGGGAACTAGTAATAGACAGAATAAGGTTGATACTGGAAAGCCAGTGGCACTGGGTGACAAGGACAGTAATATTTATAGTGGAAAAGCAGAAATGAGCAGGAAGGGTAAAGTGAAAGTAGGGTCTTTAAATGTATATTACACCAATAGTCGTAGTGCTAGGAATAAAATTGACGAGTTGAGATTAGTTGCTAGTGCGGGTAATATTGATGTTTTTGCAATAACTGAGACGTGGTTTAATATGAAAAATCGGGACATGCCTGCTGAATGTCACATCCAGGGTTTTAAATTGTTCCAAGTAGACAGAAGTATCGGGAAGGGGGGTGGTGTGGCACTATGTTCGTGATCATTTAAATTGTTGCATAAAAGTGGGTATAAAGTCTGAAATAATGCATACAGAGTCTGTCTGGATAGAATTTTCAGAGGGGTGTGAAAAATTGATTTTAGGCGTGATATACCGTCCTCCAAACTTAGATAGGGAACAAGGGAGACTACTTTGGGAGGAAATTGTTAAGGCCACAAGGCATGATAACGTAGTAATTCTAGGGGACTTTAACTTTAGTCAAATTGATTGGAATTTCTTGACAGGAATTTAGAATCTAACGACTTTTAGAAGTAGTTCAGGATTGTTTTTTGAAGCAGTTTGTGACAGAACCTACAAGGGGAAATAACCTACTTGACTTGGTTCTTGCAAACAAGGAAACCCTTGTTATTAATTTAGAAATTACAGAGGAACTCGGCACAAGCGACCACAAATCAATTACCTTTAACATTGAATGGATGTATGACAGTAGGGATAATTCAGTAACGGTCCCAGACTTTCGCTTAGCAGATTACAATGGGCTTAGAGAACACTTATCATCTGTGGACTGGGGTAACGAAGAGAGCTATCAATATGACAGTTTTCTGAACACTATACAGGCTACACAAAGAACATTTATCCCATATAAAGAAATTAGATCAAGTAGAAATGACCCAAAATGGATGAATAATAGGCTCAAATATCTTTTAGGGCAGAAGAAATTAATTTATAGGTGCATAAAAAGAGGCAAGGGTCATCTTATAAATCAGTATACTGACATTAAGAGGGACGTTAAAAAGGGAATAAGAAAAGCTAAACGGGATTATGAAATAAAAGTTGCTAGGGATTCAAAAACTAACCCAAAAAGTTTTTTCCAGGTTTATAGAACAAAAGTTAAGAGATAAGATAGGTCCCCTTAAAAATAACTCTGGGCATCTTACTGACAATGAGAATGATATGTCCTCTATTTTTAATAATTATTTTCTCTCAGTTTTCACACAGGAAGACACTAATAATATCCCAGTAATTAATTTTTATAGTGGTCCTGAAGAAGATAAATTATGTAATATCACAGTCACTAGCGAAATGGTTATGAAACAAGTAGACCGACTGAAACATAATAAATCGCCGGGTCCTGATGAGCTTTTTGCAAGGGTTCTTAAGGAATGCAAAATGGAACTCTGTGAACCATTAAGTAACATTTTTAATTTATCTCTTCAAACAGGTGTAGTGTCTGATATGTGGAAGATGGCTAATGTAATTCCTATTTTTAAAGCAGGGGACAAGTCACTACCGTCAAATTACCGCCCAATAAGCCTGACCTCAATTGTAGGCAAATTACTAGAGTCAATTATAGCTGATATTATAAGAAACCATCTCGATAAGCATAATTTGATTAACGATACTCAGCATGGATTCATGAGGGACCGTTCCTGCCTAACTAATTTATTAACTTTCTTCGGTAAAGCTTTTGAGGCTGTTAATCACGATAAAGAATTCGATATTGTTTATTTAGACTTTAGAAAGGCTTTT
Organism: Cherax destructor; assembly: GCA_009830355.1. Taxonomy (NCBI): domain Eukaryota; kingdom Metazoa; phylum Arthropoda; class Malacostraca; order Decapoda; family Parastacidae; genus Cherax; species Cherax destructor. The sequence continues at coordinate 27,147 of WNWK01004869.1, forward strand.
GATAGAGTACCGCACCAGAGACTGTTAAGGAAAGTGGCAGCTCATGGAATTGGGGAAAAAGTGCTGTCATGGATCGAGTCATGGCTCACCAATAGGAAGCAGAGTGTGTGCTTAAATGGGGTTAAATCAGAGTGGGGATCTGTAACAAGTGGCGTTCCACAGGGAACAGTCTTAGGCCCGTTGTTGTTTATAATATATATCAATGACCTTGATGAGGGAATTACTAGTGATATGAGCAAATTCGCCGACGACACGAAGATAGGTAGGATAATTTATTCAAACGTAGATGTCAGGGAACTTCAGGACGATTTAGACAAACTCAATTCGTGGTCAGAAAAGTGGCAGATGCAGTTCAATGTAAATAAATGCAAGGTTCTGAAGCTCGGGAGTGTCCATAACCCAAGCACTTATAAGTTGAATGGCGTAGAACTTAGCTATACAGATTGCGAAAAGGACTTGGGGGTTATGGTAAGCAGCAACCTTAAACCAAGACAGCAATGCCTAAGCGTACGTAATAAGGCTAACAGATTACTGGGATTTATATCAAGAAGTGTAAGCAACAGAAGTTCAGAGGTTACATTACAGCTTTATACATCATTAGTAAGGCCTCACCTAGATTACGCAGCTCAGTTCTGGTCTCCATATTACAGAATGGACATTAATTCGTTAGAAAACATTCAGCGTAGAATGACTAAATTAATACATAGCATTAGAAATCTTCCGTATGAAGAAAGATTGAAGACCCTTAAATTACATTCACTTGTAAGACGAAGAATGAGGGGAGAAATGATCGAGGTATACAAGTGAAAAATGGGCATTAACAAAGGGGATATAAATAAGGTCTTGAGGATATCTCTCCAAGAGAGAACCCGTAATAATGGATTCAAGTTGGATAAGTTTAGATTTAGGAAGGATATAGGAAAGTATTGGTTTGGAAATAGGGTAGTTGATGAGTGGAATAGTCTGCCTAGTAGGGTTATTGAAGCTAGGACCTTGGGTAGTTTCAAATTTAGGTTGGATAAATTCATGAGTGAGAGGGGTTGGATTTGAGTGGCACATGAAGTAAATAGAATTATCAAAGCTTATTTCTTGGGCAGCATTGAAAATTAGGTTGAGCAAATATTCTGTTAGTGGGATGGATTGTGAAGGACCTGCCTAGTATGGGCCAACAGGCCTGCTGCAGTGTTCCTCCTTTCTTATGTTCTTATGTTTCAGACGTATATATACTCACAAATTCTAGCGGCTTCAAATCAAGCGGGAGAAAGCTGGTAGGCCCACATATGAGAGAATGGGTCTGTGTGGTCAGTGTGCGCTGTATAAAAAAAATCCTGCAGCACGCAGTGCATGAGAAAAAAAACTCAGACCGTTTTTTTGGATTAAAACACCGTCTTTGAGGTGTATTTTCGTATAGTATTTATGGTTGTACAGTAGACCCTCATTTAGCACGGTAGTTACGTTCCTTAAAACGTCGTGTTAGCTAAAATCGTGTTAGATAATTAAAAGAACTTATGGGAAAAATAGGGTTACGTTCCTGGGAGTCCCCAAAAAGCCAAACAAGTTTTTTTTAGACCAACAGATCTTACAAAAATAAAAGAGAATATGTAATTGTAGTTCATTATCGTGATGTCATTCAGTAAGTCAGTCAGTCAAGTCATTCAGTAAGTCAATCAGTCAAGTCATTCAGTAAGTCAATCAGTCAAGTCATTCAGTAAGTCATTCAGTCAAGTCATTCAGTAAGTCAATCAGTCAAGTCATTCAGTAAGTCAATCAGTCAAGTCATTCAGTAAGTCATAAGAACATAAGAAAGGAGGAACACTGCAGCAGGCCTGTTGGCCCATACTAGGCAGGTCCTTCACAATTCGTCCCACTAACAGAATATTTGCTCAACCCAATTTTCAATGCTACCCAAGAAATAAGCTTTGACAATTCTACCCACTCATGCGCGAGTCCCACTCAAATCCAACCCCTCTCACTCATGAATTTATCCAACCTAAATTTGAAACTACCCAAGGTCCTAGCTTCAATAACCCTACTAGGCAGACTGTTCCACTCATCAACTACCCTATTTCCAAACCAATACTTTCCTATATCCTTTCTAAATCTAAACTTATCTAACTTGAATCCATTATTGCGGGTTCTCTCTTGGAGAGATATCTTCAAGACCTTATTTATATCCCCTTTGTTAATACCCATTTTCCACTTGTATACTCGATCATGTCTCCCCCCTTCCCGATACTTCTGTCTACTTGGAACAATTTAAAACCCTGAATGTGACATTCGGCAGGCAAGTCCCGATTTTTCATATTAAACCATGTCAATCAGTCAAGTCATTTAGTAAGTCATTCAGTAAGTCAATCAGTCAAGTCATTCAGTAAGTCAATCAGTCAAGTCATTCAGTAAGTCAATCAGTCAAGTCATTCAGTAAGTCAGTCAAAATTTCAGTAAGTCAGTCAAAATTTCAGTAAGTCAGTCAGTCAAGTCATTCAGTAAGTCAGTCAGTCAAGTCATTCAGTAAGTCAGTCAGTCAAGTCATTCAGTCAAGTCATTCAGTAAGTCAGTCAGTCAAGTCATTCAGTAAGTCATTCAGTAAGTCATTCAGTAAGTCATTCAGTAAGTCATTCAGTAAGTCATTCAGTAAGTCATTCAGTAAGTCATTCAGTAAGTCAGTCAAGTCATTCAGTAAGTCAGTCAAGTCATTCAGTAAGTCAGTCAAGTCATTCAGTAAATCAGTCAAGTCATTCAGTAAGTCAGTCAAGTCATTCAGTAAGTCAGTCAAGTCATTCAGTAAGTCAGTCAAGTCATTCAGTAAGTCAGTCAAGTCACATTCAGTAAGTCAGTCAAGTTACATTCAGTAAGTCAGTCAAGTCATTCAGTAAGTCAGTCAAGTCATTCAGTAAGTCAGTCAAGTCAGTAAGTCAGTCAAGTCATTCAGTAAGTCAGAAGTCATTCAGTAAGTCAGTCAAGTCATTCAGTAAGTCAGTCAAGTCATTCAGTAAGTCAGTCAAGTCATTCAGTAAGTCAGTCAAGTCATTCAGTAAGTCAGTCAAGTCATTCAGTAAGTCAGTCAAGTCATTCAGTAAGTCAGTCAAGTCATTCAGTAAGTCAGTCAAGTCATTCAGTAAGTCAGTCAAGTCATTCAGTAAGTCAGTCAAGTCAGTCAGTCACACAAACTTATGTTTACATCTTTTTATGTGTACAAAGTAACACTTTAAGGCCACAGGATATGTCTTGTCTAATATCTTTGTTTTCTTTGTTAATTCTAAGACTTAAATGCTTATAAATTTTCTTGCCACTTTGAGCAACACTGGTATGCCTACTGGGTGTCATGATTGCTTGGCAGATACAAGATATAGTAATTTAAAGATCAAAACACAATTCACTCTCTCTTATTCTTCACAAACAGCTGGCTTGACGCGTATGAACTACGAATGCTGGGATGGTGGGGTGGTGTGGGGGGGGTTTACCTGGAGTTTACCTTGAGAGAATTCCAGGGGTCAACGCCCCCGCAGCCCTGTCTGTGACCAGGCCTCATGTTGGACCAGAGCCTGATCAACCAGGCTGTTACTGCTGGCCGCATGCAGTGCAACGCTGGGGAAGGCGGGTGGTCTCCCCCCACTGAACAACAAGAAGGGCCGCTTGAGGGAATGGGAATGTTTTTCCTTCCTGCAAACTGTAAGTTTATTCAGGTATACACAGATACAGTTACAAAGATTATCATACATAGCAGCATATGTGTAGAGAACCTAGGATAACCCAAAAATGTCAGAGTGACTTATTTCCATTCTGTTTGACTTTTTTGGGTTATCCTAGGTTCTCTACACATAGGCTGCTATGTATGATAATCAATTTAACTGTATCTCTGTATACCTGAATAAACTTACTTACAGTTTGTGGGAAGGAAAAACAAATTCCCTTTTCCTCAAAGCATGAGGATTCTTAGAACGGTAAATAACCATGGGCTTACTTACACTTGAAATTACCTGATGCATTACCGCAAAGGAGCAAGGTGAAGCGATCCTTTGCTGTCTTGAAGCCTGGTGCACTTTTCTCTTGCTGACTGATATAAGTTCATGTTGGCATTTTCTTCCAGAAAACACATGTCTCGTCAGCATTAAACACTTGATGTGGCTCATAGCCACCCTCAGTAGGACCCCCACTGACTCAATGGTTTAACCCACCGCAGGTGACCGCGTGCTCAAAATTTTTTCCCCTCCAGCTAATCGTGTAATATCAGGTTTATGTCGTGTTAGATAAAAATGTGCCGCAATTCTCCAATCGTGTAATACCCAAATTGCGCAACATAAAGTCGTGCTAAATGAGGGTCTACTGTACAGTGGACCCCCGGTGTTCGTCCAATTTTCGTAACAGAATGCTGGTCAAGTGCCATTACCAACCGAATTTATTCCCTTAAGAAATAATGTAAAGTAGACTAGCCCTTTTAGACCCCCAAAACTACACTTATAAAAGCATTTAAAAAAATACACTTACATAAAAGGGCGTGTTTTGAGCAGGACGAACACCGGGGGTCCACTGTATTCTCTTTTTTATGGTCTCATTTGATAAAATGGAAAACATACTACAGAAATATAGATGATTTTGATTAGTTTCATGATGAAAACGACCTTGAAATTGATCTCAAAGTAGGGGAAATGTTCGATTTTTGCAAATGTTCAAGAGTAAACAAATCACGCCACGCGTCCAATACACATCAATTGGTGAGTCTAATATTCTTTCACAAGTGCACTGATATTATTTATACCATTTTTACAATAATGCAATAGTCTGCATAACAGTAAATCTTCTATTGTTTGTGTGAATAAAAAATCAAAATAGAAAGCAAGAGTAATATAAGAGGGGCCTAAAGATGTGACTAATGAACAGATAACATCTTATTTTAGTGCCAGGAATGTCTGCATTGTTTATTCTGGACCCTATTTTGAAATTGACAACTTATATATTTTGCATGAAATTGGCCAAATTGCCAATTTCTGACCACTTTATTGGGTAGTTGAAATCGATAAATTGGTGGTTTCTTGTACTCAATCGATAGAACAAATGGAGTTCTAAAGAAATAGCTATGAGTTTGGTCGACTGGAACAATGGAATTGGCTGAAAATAGGGCTCAAAGACGGCAAAATTGCCAATGCGTATATATAGCCGAGATCACTAACTTCGCGAGAGCGTAACTCCGTAAGTTTTCAATCAAATTTCATACTTTGGGTGGCATTACCATCAGGAAAAGATTCTCTATCATTTCATATGAAAAAAATATTTTTTTTATTTAAATTTTGCAACAACAGGAGAGCACTCAGGATTAGGGGTTGCGACAGTCAAAGGGTTAAGGAAAAGTGGTCGATTGCATCAGAGGCCTAAGGAATGAGCTTGGGCCAAGATGTTATATCTCCAAGTAGTGTCATATGCCTTTTCAAGATCAAAAAAGACTAATAAGTGAGAGGTTACTAGCAAAGGCATTACAAACATGGGTATCTAAGCGGAGTAAGGGATCAATAGTGGAGCGGCCCTTACGAAAGTCAAATTGACTAGTGGAGAGGCTATTGTGTGTCTTTAAATACCACACCAAACATCTATTTACTAGATATTCCATCAACTTGCAAATTGCACCGATAAGAGCAATGGGACGATAGTGTGAGGCATCATGGCCTGAAGTACCTGGTTTACAAAAAGGCAGAAAAACGGCAGTTTTCCACAGCTGGGAAAGAACCCCTTGTGACCAAATAAGGCTAAAAAGATGTAAAAGGACTGCGAGGGCTGACGGATGTAAATGCCTAAGTATTAAAACATGAATGCCATCAAGCCTAGCTGCTGACGATCAGCAAGTGACTTTTCTCTGCAAGAAAAGTCTAAAGACAGTAACTGTCCGGCAGACTTGGAGGAAAGAAATTAGTAGTATAGATGAAGCCCCTGAGAGATAAAGACAAGATGATTTCCAATTTCTGTGGCAACTTCAAGAGGGCTAGCTATGCTGACACCAGCAACCCTAAGAACCAGGGCTAGGTCTGGAGAGTATTTGCCACTCAATTTCTGTACTTTTTTCCAAACTGCACTCATAGAGGACAGGAGAAACAATCCTGCCAACAAGTGCATTTAGCTTCTCGGATGGAATGTTAAGCAACTGTCCTTGCCCGATTAAAATCAAGGAGTCGCTTTGTGGTCCTATTATAATGATATCGGCCCCATGCAGCACATTTCAAATGTACTGCATGAGCACAAGTAGAAGACCACCAAGGCACATATTTCTGAGGGTTCCTACCTGAGATTTGAGGGATTGTATTTGAGGCTGCAGTTAAAACCAAGGACAAGAATAATTGTAATAGCTCAGCAGTTGAGGATAAAGGAGAAGGTTCTTCACTAAAAACAGTTTGATGCAAGTAAATGACCCAATTTTCCCATTCAAGCCGCCATCGTGGGCTTTGAGGTCGAGAATACGTATGAGAAGCAAATAAGATGGGAAAATAGTCACTGTCCTGTAAATCAGGGAGCAATGACCAGATAAAGTCGAGTGCAGTTGAGGAGCAAATTGAGAGATCTATGCAAGAGAGAGTGTTTGAGTGCGAGGGTCGAAATGAGTGGGAGTACCTGTATTTAAAACATGGAGAGGAAAAGAAGTGAGAAGAGCCTCTAAATGATCACCATAAAAGTCACAGAGGAAATGATAAGTACTATTAAAATCTCCTAATAAGAAGAGGAGGAGGAGGTAGAGAATGAAATCAGAGATTCCACATCCTGAATAGATAATGGCTGAGGAGAAAGATATAAAGAGCAGACTCTATACCACTTGTCCAAGTAGATGTGGATTGCAGTGTAATGAAGCAAAGTACAAACAAGGACCTGAGAATGTGGTATACTGTGGCACATGAGAAGTGCACTTTCATTAAAATCCCATCGGGAAAATGATCCGATGAATGTAATAAGATAGTATACCCAGAGATGGGACGGTAAACAGCAGAGTGCAATTTTGGTTCTTGCAAACAGACACAAACGGGGGAAAACTGAGAGAGCAATACCTGAAGCTCTCCCCTATTACTCATAAGGCCTCAAATATTCCACTGTAAATAAGCCATGATCAGCTAAGAGAGCATAACAGTAACACTTTGTATGTGTCTACAGACCAGGAGGGTCAGTAAAGTCAACATGAGGAGGCAATGGGAAACTAGTAAGGAGTGAAGTATTGGGATGACATGAATAAAGGCATGGGAGGTGAGAATGAAGTGTCTGGGGGTGGACCAGTATCCGTCACAATAGATTTCAATTTAAAATAGCAGATTATTATTGTTACATTCATGGTGAAGGACACTAAACCTAGAGGTCATACAGCACCTGGGAGAAAGATGCACATTTAGGTTCAACCAAAGGGAGTTATGCAAGTTTATTTAGATACTGGTACAAATAAGCACAGTTATACAAATTTAGGGAGTGGAAAATCATCTTTCCTCCGTAAGTCATGTGTGTTGTAAGAGGTGACTAAAATGCCGGGAGTAAGGGTCTAGTAACTCCTTCTCCTGTATAAATTACTACAAGTAAACAAGAAAAACTTTTGTTTTTCTTTTTAGGTCATCCTGCCTCGGTGGGAGACAGCCAGTGCATTGAAAAAAATTATCATACATAGTACCACGTGTAAATTACCTAGGATAACCCAAAAAAAAGTCAAAGTGACTTATTTCTGTTGCAGGTCCCTTGGATCAAGAGCCCCTCACCTGTATCAAGGAACCTTCCTTGAGCAGAAGCAGCAATATAAAAGGCATCCTTAACATTATTTAACCCAGGAGGGCTATTAACCCAGGATAACCCTTCAAAGACAATAAGCATAATTTCATTTGCTGCCTTCCCCAGGGATGTGATCCACAACACCACAACAGTCAGCCAACTCCTACATACCTAATTACTGCTGGGGAACACAGCAAGTGAAAGGAGATTTATCCACATGTTTCACTTCATCTGGAAATCAAAACTAGGTTCTTTTGGTTCCAAACCAAACATGCCACCATGGAGCTACATGTCACCATAGGGCACAGGTATTTACACTATTATTGTTTTATTTGGAATACTGACCTGTGTTAAAGTGTCCACACTGATTGTCTTGATTAGCTGTACCAAGAAGTCTAGTCTTTGCTTGAATGTTGCAACATGTCTTAGTGTCCTAGAGCGAGAAGCAAATTCAACAGCTTTGCCTTCTCTAGTAAAGAGATCATTGGACAAAACTAATGATCGTACTAACATATTGGAATCTACTAAATTTTTTGTTACAAGGCGGAACAGCTTCTTTTCCTGAAAAAAAAGAAGAAAAAACAGATACAGCACAATTAATATTATATTTTTTAATTACATCATTGCATAAAGTGGCTATAATAATCCTAAAAATATATTGTTTTTTCTACATATTCTATCTTTGGAACCTCAGGTTTTAATTTAACCCTTTAACTGTCCACACGTAGATCTACGTTCACTCACGCACTGCTCCGAATATTTAAAAAAAAAAAAAAAAAAAAAAAATGAAGAGCGCATTTTTATAAACAGGATAGGCTAAAAAAAAAATTTTAGGGCCAGTACTTACAGAGATATAAGCCCGACAAGTTGGTGCTGGATGCTCACCTGACGGCAACATCAAGTCCTGCCGCTTGCAGAAGTAATGCCGATATACTTTTTTTTCTAGTTTTTATTTTAATTTATACAATTTTTATGTTCTGGTAATTACAATTTATAATAGTTCTTGTGATTTCATAGCCAATCTTTGTTCTAACACTAATATTAGGTACTGAAATAGTACTCAAATAGTCACAATGACACCAACAGGTGAACAATTTCACCTGCCATGGTCATTTACTATTGTCTATAAATATATACGAAGTATTTATAGGTCCCAGCAATGTTTTAGACATCCTGGATTATATATGAAACTCCTTGAAGAATGGTGTGTTGACAATTGTCAGATAACTACTGATAAGGCAGTGACATTGATGAATGAATGTGTACAAGGAACCCTTGCATTGTTTTCACTGTCTGTATCTATCTATCTGTCTATCTATATGTCTATCTATATGTCTATCTATCTGTCTATCTGTCTGTCTATCTGTCTGCCTATCTATCTGTCTGCCTATCTATCTGTCTGCCTATCTATCTGTCTGCCTATCTATCTGTCTGCCTATCTATCTGTCTGCCTATCTATCTGTCTGCCTATCTATCTGTCTGCCTATCTATCTGTCTGCCTATCTATCTGTCTGCCTATCTATCTGTCTGCCTATATATCTGTCTGCCTATCTATCTGTCTGCCTATCTATCTGTCTGCCTATCTATCTGTCTGCCTATCTATCTGTCTGCCTATCTATCTGTCTGCCTATCTATCTGTCTGCCTATCTATCTGTCTGCCTATCTGTCTGTCTGCCTATCTGTCTGTCTGCCTATCTGTCTGTCTGCCTATCTGTCTGTCTGTCTATCTGTCTGTATATCTATCTGTCTGTATATCTATCTGTCTGTATATCTATCTGTCTGTATATCTATCTGTCTGTATATCTATCTGTCTGTATATCTATCTGTCTGTATATCTATCTGTCTGTATATCTATCTGTCTGTATATCTATCTGTCTGTATATCTATCTGTCTATATATCTATCTGTCTATATATCTATCTGTCTATATATCTGTGTATCTATCTGTCTAGCTCGGCTTATCTGTCTTTGTTTGCCTGCCTATGTGTGCCTGGAGTATAATATGAAACTCCTTGACGAATGGTGTTATGACAAGTGCCAGATAACACTGACAGCCCAATGACATTGATGAATGAATGTGCGCAGGGAACCCTCGCTTTGTTTTCACTGTCTATCTCTCTATCTATCTGTCTATCTGTCTATGTCTGTCTAGCTCTGCTTATCTGTCTTTCTGTCTGCCTGGAGTATATGAAACTCCTTGAAGAATGGTGTTATGACAAGTGTCAGATAACACTGACAGCCCAATGACATTGATGAATGGGAGCAGGGAACCCTCTCCGTGTTTCCATTGTCTATCTGTCTGTCTGTCTGTCTAGCTCTGCTTATCTGTCTTTCCGTCTGCCTGTGTGTGTGTCTTTCCGTATCCCTGTGTGTGTGTGTGTGTCTTTCCGTCTGCTTGTCTCAGTCTGAGTGCGGCTCATAAGCCAACAGGTATTATACGCGATGCAGAAGTGACAATGCGTATTACTTGCCAGTCATGGTATTATGTCTTATATCTACAAGCATTGTATAGCAATATGCCTGGAATTTTTGGGTTATCCTAGGTAATTTACACTATGTATAATAACTGTACTTATGTGTACATGTGAGAGACAAAGAGAGAGAGATATTACAGATATATATAGATAGACAGAGATATAGACATACAGAGATATAGGACAGATAATATAGACAGAGATATAGACACAGAGACAGCCAAAGCCAGCCTGCCGAATATATAAGACCATAAAAAAGAAGGAACACTGCAGAAGGCCTACTGGCCCATGCAAGGCAGGTCTATGTCACCCCCCAGCTTAGACCAATGACCCAACTAGTCAGGTCACATCCTCTGAAGGAAGGAGCACAGCATCAGACCTAGTAGCACAAGCTAGTCAGGTCCAACTCATACCCACCCACAACCACTCATGTATTTATCGAACCTATTTTTACTTTCCTCTTATAAGGGGAGTGTTAATGCGACATGACATCAGTGAATCCCTGGTGTTTACCACATTATTTGCTCTAGCTGGCACTCAATTGAACTAGTGCTCCCCCAAGGTACTAAGTTGTCCCAGATTTTTTTAATACTGCGCACACTGAGGGCGCAGACCCATTCTCTCATGTCTAGGCGACTCAGGCCTATTGCACTAAATTTGAAGGAATGAAAAATAAAACGTTGATCTACGTTCGGAGCAGTACGCGTACAAACGTATATCTACGTTTGGACAGTTAAAGGGTTAAGCTTTATAGTGTCTTGCTCTCCCAACTAGACTCCTGAAGCAAAAAATCTTTAGGTAAAGGTCAGGACTCCACTGATTTTTGTTAATCTCCCTCAAAGACACTGTAAACCACTTCATAAAAAATTTAAAATCACTGTTTTAGTCTTAGACACCAACTGCAGTGGTCACTCTCTTAACTGGCTCATGCTCATCCAGAATCATGGTTAACCACTCTCTCACCAACTTGGATACTGATTTTAGTCTTATATGCCAGCGTATAAGTCGACTGTTTAAGCAGAGCATAAAAGTTGCTGACACTTGACACAGGTGAAAATAAGGCCTGAGCACACTGGCGAAGGAGGAAGTGACACCATGTGACTAGTAATGCTGTCATGCTATTACTGCAACTTGTACCACAGTTCCAAGTATTACTTGCCACTTATCAATTTTATTTTTGTTGCCCAGTCACGTTTTTAATAAAAAAGAATGTCACATTTTATTAAAATACCTAAAACACAAAAATCTAGAAAAAATTAATGCTGGAGAAAATAAGATGTACTTTTTCCTAATATTCCCCTAATGTTCCATGTCAGTCCACTCAGACCCTCTGAACTTGACAGTCTGATGCAAGTGTTGCTGCTTTGTTTTTTTGGAGTATGGGGTCAACCTATCCTGTAAATGTATGCCTAAACCTGAATTAACATCTCAAAGTTTTAGGGGTCAACTTGTATGCCAGCATATACAGTAAGCAAAAGTATAAAAAAAACTTCAACTGGTATGATAATCTTAAGTTAGCCAATTAGGTGTGAACCTACCTAAAACAAATTTTTAAATAAACTAAAACAATATTAACCCTTTCGAGGTCAGTCCTGTAGTACTATGGCTTTGAAGCCAGGGTCTGTCCAGTAGTTCTAAACCATGAGCTCAGCTAACTCAGATAAGCTGTGAGCAGTAAATTTGGGCCTAGAGATGAGAGAATGGGTCTATGCAGTAAATGTGAACCATATAAGAAAAAAATCCTGCAGCAAGCAGTGCATAATGGGAAAAAAATGCGACCATGTTTTTGGTTTAAAATAGCGACTTTGTGGCGTATTTTTGTATGGTTTTAATGGTTGTATTCTCAGTGTTTTGGTCTCCTTTGATAGAATGAAGATATATTACAGAAAAAGAGATGATTTTGATTGGTTTCAGGACTGAAAGTAACTTGAAACTGATTTTTGCCGATATTCCAGAGTACACAAATGACGTCACTTATCCAATATGTGTCCAAGTAGCCAGTCTAATACTCATTTAGAAATGCAGTGACATTATTTATGCAATTATTACAATAATGCAGTAGTCTGCACAGCAGTAAATCTTGTTTTTTGTGTGAATAAAAATTCAAAATGGAAAGCAAGTGTAATATAAGAGGCCTAGGAAAGTAACTAATGAATAGAAGAAATGGTTTTTAGTGCAAGGAATGTCTACATTGTTTATTCTCGACCCTATTTTTAAATTGGCAATTTTTTGTGTGTGAAATTGACCAAATTACCAATTTCTGATCACTTTATTGGGTAGTTGAAATAGGTAAATGGTCGGTTTCTTGTACTCAATCGACAGAAGGAATATTAGCAAAATAGCTATGAGTTTGGTCGAGTGAAACGATGGAATTGGTTGAAAATAGAGCACAAAGTGGGCAAAATCGCCAAGACTGGTGACTTTGCTAAGTTTTTCAATCAAATTTCATATTTTGGGTTTCATTACCTTCAGAAAAAGATTCTCTATCATTTCATAAGATTTTTTTTTTTTTTAAATTCTTTGACCCTGAAAGTAAGTTTTTTTAAATTCTTGACCCTGAAAGGTTTAAATTACTGGGTAATCACACTAAATATTTAATAATTAAAAAAAAATTATTCACCATCATTTGTTATTTTTATGGTTGTACTATTAGTTTTATAAAGCCCTGTTTCTCTAGTGCACATCTAAATTTAAGATTTTTCTTTGTCAACACAATATTTCATTGTTTGCATTATTAAAATATACATTTAGGAGCAACACCAATGTAAGAGGAAGTCCACATCAGTTCCTGAAACCTATACTACCACAGCTGAAGGCCACCCTGACTAGCTGAAAGAAAATGATCAAACTTCCTTTCTCAAATATACAAGTTTTTTCCCTCACTCTATTTGGTTTTGCTTTATGCCAATTAGCTATTATGCTATATCCCATTGCTATTATAAATAAATTCATTATGTGCAATATACATTAGTTGTATGTGATCAGTGTTGTATTGGAGATATTTATAATGTGGAATTAAATTTTAATAGCCTGACTGAGTTGTTAAATATACTACTACTACTTCTTTCAACAAACCGGCCGTATCCCACTGAGGGTGGGTGGCCCAAAAGGAAAAACAAAAGTTTCTCCTTTTAAATATAGTAATATATACAGTGGAACCTTGGTTTTCATCATTAATTCATTCCAGAAAGTCTGACGAAAACCGAATTCGACGAAAAATGAAGCAATATTTCCCATAAGAAATAATGTAAATCCAATTAATCCGTTCCAGACACCCAAAAGTATTAACAAAAAATGCATTTTATAGAGAATAACTATAGTTTTACATACAGAAAACAATGAGAAATAAATATAAAGGACTAATGAAATGGATAAATGAACATTTAATATCACTTTTACCTATACACACACAACCCGCACATATAAAAGAGGAGCTTACGACGACATTTCGGTCCGACTTGGACCATTTACAAAGTCACACTAACACAAAGGACAGGTGTAAGGGGTTATATATAGGCAGGCAGACAAGGGAGGGCACAAGAAAGTGGTGGAGGGGTAATAGTGGAAGTAGTAGTGGTAGTGGAAGTAGTAGTAGTGGAGTCAGTCATATTCTAGGAAAGGAGCACTGCAATGAAGCTGGCGGCCCGCATAGGGCCTTTGTGTTAGTGTGACTTTGTAAATGGTCCAAGTCGGACCGAAACATCGTCGTAAGCTCCTCTTTTCTATGTGCGGGTTGTGTGTGTATTGTTCCAGTCACGGTATTGTGCCTTTATTGTCATTCACTTTTACCTTTATTGAAGACTTGTTGGCGTATGGAAGATGCGAGGAGGGAAGAGGGAGGAGAGGTTATTAGTTGGAAGGGAAATCCCCCTCCATAAGGACTTCAGGTATCAAATTCCTATCCTGGGTTACTTCCCTTCTTTGTATTTTACTGGCACTGGACGCCTGTCACACAAAAAATCTGTCCAGAGAGGTCTGCTTCTGCCATCTCTTTAAGATTTGCCTAAAATGGGACAAGGCATTGTCATTGAACATGGTGCAGACAGCTTGCAACAGCTTTGTTAGGGTGATATTTCTCCACAAAACTTTGCAACTCACTCCACTTTGCACACATGTCCTTAACCCTTTCAGGGTCTGTGCCGTAGTTCTATGGCTTTGAGTTCAGGGTCCAAACCGTAGTTCTACGTCATGAGCTCAGCTCACTCAGATAAGCTGTGAGCGGTAAAGTTGGGCCTAGATATGAGAGAATACATCTATGTGGTAAGTGTGCACCACATAAAACATATCCTGCAGCACACAATGCATAATGAGAAAAAAAACTGAGACCGTAATTTTCGATTAAAACAGTGACTGCAGTGTTTTTTCGTATACTTTTTATAGTTGTATTTGCTATTTCTTGGTCTCATTTGATAGAATGGAAGATATATTACAGAAATAGAGATGATTTTGATTGGTTTTAGTAGAGGAAATGGCTTGAAACTGAGCTTAAAGTAGCGGAAATTTTACATTTTAGCCGATGTTCACGCGTAAACAAATGACCTCACACGTCTAATACGCGCCAGCTGGTGGGTCTAATATATGTTCACAAATGTGGTGATATTATTTGTACAATTATTACAATATTGCATAACAGTAAATCTTCCATTTTTTGGTTTGAATAAAAATTCATTATGTGAATAAAAAATAAAAATGGAATTCATTTGTAAAGACTGAAAACATAACTAATGAACAGCGGAAATGTTAGTTTAGTGCCAGGAATGCTTACATTATTTATTCTGCACCTTATTTTGAAATTGGAATATTTTGAACTTTGAGTTAAATTGGCTAAATTACCAATTTCCGATCAGTTTATTTTGTAGTTGAAACAGTTGACTGGGCGATTTCTTGTGCTCAATCGATAGAATAGAAGTAATGCTAGGGAAATAACTAAGAATTTGGTCTACTGGAAAAATATAATTGGCCTACAATGGGAGTCAAAGTCGGCAAAATCGCCGATGCGTAAATATCGCAGACGCATCAAAATTCACGAGAGCATAATTTCGTCAATTTTCCATCAAATTTCGTACTTTTTGTTTTATTACCTTCAGAAAAAGATTCTCTACAATTTCATAAGAAAAAATAAGACATTTTTTTTTTTTAATTCTTGGACACTGGTGCACCCTCTGAAATTTTGCCTCTGGACCCTGAAAGGGTTAATCACTGAAGAAGGCACATTCTCCCCTCTCTCTTCCTCCTCCTCTTGAATTCTATCGTGTTTCTCGCCTTCTTTATCAAAGGGCTGGCACTCGGAACTTTCTTTGGCACCATGGTGGCTTATTTAGCAGTTGCACTCAATAAACAAGCACAAAAAAAACAATGAATTATTACGAAATGTTTCGGATGAACACGGAGGGTAATGCTCACTCGATGAGAAACAAAGCCAGACTGAATGAATTACAACAATTGGATATGCTGAATATTGAAGACAGAGTAAAACAACTTAAATTAAATCAAGTTTATAAAATTGCTCACAAACAGTGTCCAGAATATCTTGCTGCCAATTTTGTCAAGGCTGGGAACCAAAGCAGTCATAGTACTAGGGGGAGAGAGCACAACTTTGTAGTTCCCACAGTCAGTGGCCAGGCTTCAAACACCTTTTATTGTACAGCAATAAAGGAATGGAACAGACTGCCTGCACATGTCAAAGCCAGTCATAGCATGAGCCAGTTCAAGAAGAGAACCAAAAGGTACCTAATGAATGTAGCGACAGAAAGGGAGGAGAATGATTTTTTATTTTTTTAGCTAACACACATGTATATGTAAATAACTCTTTTTACCTTATTCCTAGTATACATATATCCTTCATAATATAATAACATATACAGTGGTACCTCGAGTTACGATGGTCCCCAAAATCGCCCTTTTATGTAAGTTTATTTTTTTAAATGCTTTTGTAAGTATATTTTTCGGGGTGTAAAAGGACTAGTCTATTTTACATTATTCCTTATGGGGATAAATTCGTTTGGTAATGGCATTTGAACAGCATTCTCGAACGAAAAAATATCGTAACTCGAGGTACCACTGTATATCCTACAATGTAAAATATTAAAGTATAAAAAGGACCCCAATGGAAATAAGTCACTCTGTCTGACTTTTTTGGGTTATCCTAGGTTCTCTACACATATGCTGCTATGTATGATAATGTATGTAAATGTATTTGTGTATACCTGAATTACTTACTTAGACTGACTAAGAACGCATGGGATGCTTTGTGTGGGCGCGGGCAGGCAGACATTTTCGGTATGGCGGACCGACGAAAACCGAGGTGATGAACGAAAACTGGGACAAAATTTTGATGAAAAAAGTCGTCAAAAACCAAATTCAACGAAAATCAAGGCAAACAAAAACCGAGGTTCCACTGTACATTTATAGTCAACTTACCTTAGGATCCGTAGATATTATGCTGTCTAATCTACGATAAGCTTCTACATTAAATTTGAGCAGTTCTCCAAGAAGATCAAAGGTAGACTGTAACACCTCTTTTTGACTTGGTCCAGGATCACACTGCAGTAAAGAGCCTGCCAGGTGCTGAAAAATAAAGCAAGTTCTAAACTCTTCAGTAATAAATGAAGAGCATTTTTTTTAACACAATGGCCATCTCCCACCAAGGCAGAATGACTCAAAAAAAGAAACACTTTCACCATCATTCACACAATCAGTTTTTGCAAAAGCGCTCAGATACGACAGTTTAGATGTCATTCTAAATAGCCAATATTCCAAACCCCTCCTTTAAAGTGCAGGCATTGTACTTCCCACCTCCAGGGTGGGAGGTGGTTAGCCGGACTTGGGCTAACCAGTTTCCCTGAATCCCTTCACAAAATATTACCCTGCTCACACTTCAACAGCTCGTCAGGTCCTAAACACCATTCATCTCCATTCACTCCTATCTAACATGCTCATACATGCCTGCTGCATGTGTGAGCCACTTGCATACAAAACCTCTTTTACCCCCCCTCCCTCCATCCTTTCCTAGGATGACCCCTACCCCTCCTTCCCTCCACTACAGATTTATACATGTTAAGTAAAAGGACACAAATGCAACTAATGAGACATTTTATTGTGGCAACGTTTCGCTCTCCAGGAGCTTTTTCAAGCCGGACGGCTTGAAAAAGCTCCTGGAGAACGAAACGTTGCCACAATAAAATGTCTCATTAGTTGCATTTGTGTCCTTTTACTTAACATATTGTCGGTAATTCTACCAATATTAATAGATTTATACACCCTGCAAGTCATCCTATTGTGCTCCATCCTCTCCAAATGACCAAACCACCTCAACAACCCCTCTTCAGCCCTCTGAATAATACTTTTAGTAACTGCACACCTCCTCCTAATTTCCACACTACGAAGTCTCTACATAATATTTACACCACACACTGCCCTTAGACATGACATCTCCACTGCCTCCAGCCTCCTCCTTGCTGCAGCATTTACAACCCATGCTTCACACCCATATAAGAGTGTTATACCACTAAACTCTCGTACATTCCCTTCTCTGTCTCCATGGATAATGTTTTTTGTCTCCACAGATACCTCAATGTACCACTCACCTTTTTTCCTTCATCAGTTCATAAACCCATCTGCTGACAAGTCTACTCCCAAATATCTGAACACATTCACTTCTTCTATACTCCCTCCCTCCAACGTGATATCTAATTTTTCTTTACCCAACTCGTTTGATACCCTCATCACCTTACTCTTATCTATGTTCACTTTCAACTTTCTTCCTTTACAGGCATTTGTGGTAGTGTGTCATGTTGGGAACCTTGAGAGACTCCCTGTAGTAGGATCAAATTCTGCTGACTGCGATCTTTCTCTGTATATACCTGCTTGTTTCTGCATGGTGCATTGATACTACAGTATGGGAAATGGGCTTTTTCTTAATTAAGGCACAGTCAAAGATGAGGCATTTACAAAACTATGCTGTCTGTGTGTTTTCCAAATTTGGAGGTGTCAGTATAATAAGTACATTTTTTTAAACACCAGCTATCTCTTATCAAGGTAGAGTGACGCTAAAATGGAAACGCAGACACGACCAGTCATTCAATAGCTGTCTTAGTACAAGTGTACAGACCTCATATTCAAAATGACCCTTCTAACAGAAACATTCCCATCCCTCCTGAAAATGAGGTGAGGATGTTTTCTGAATCCCTACACAAATGTTTTCTTGTTCATACTTCAACAGCATGTCAAGTCATAAAAATCACTTGGAAGGATGAATCTCCCCAAGCCTACCCTTGGTACTGCCACTGACACTGATACAAACCTGCTGGATGCTCTCAAAACCTTCTTTACTCTTACCCCTCAATCCTTCTAGTTACAAGCACTACCCGTCCATTATTCCACCCCATATTTACATACCCTCTTGGTCATCCAATTCTGCTCCATCCTCTCTAAATGCCCAAACCACCTCAACAACCCCTTCTCAGCCCTATGAATTATACCTTTGGTAGCTCCACGCTATCTTCTAATTTCTACAATATGAATTTTCTGCATCAGATTTACACCAAACATTTTTTCTCAAACCTGATATCTTCACTGCCTTTAGCCTTCTTGCTGCAATGTTTAAAGCTCATGCTTCACATCCATATAAAAGTGTTGGCACCACTATACAGTGGACCCCCGAGTTTCAGCCATAATTCGTTCCAGAAGGCTGGTCAAGTGCCATTACCGAACGAATTTGTTCCCATAAGAAATAATGTAAAGTAGGTTAGTCCATTTCAGACCCCTAAAAATACACCTACAAAAGCACTTACAATAATACACTTACATAATTGTTCGAGTTTTGAGGTGGTCGATACTCGGGGGTCCACTGTACTCTGGTGCAGTCCCCTTTTTCACCTCTATAGATAAACTTCTCTCTTTCCACAGAAACCTTAACACACCACCTACTCTTTTTCCCCTCATTTATTCTATGGTTCACTTTGACTTTCATAGACCAATTTGCCAACATCTTCATGCCCAAATATTTACTAAGTACATTCACTTCGTCCTATGTGATAGTCATTCTTTCATTGTCAATACTTTTTGTTACTCTCATCATCATCCTCTTTTTCTCTATTCACCTTAATTTCCCTCTTTTACATACAATCACAAATTCCTCCATCAATATTTGTAACTTCTCTAAAGAATCTCCCAGAGCAAATATGTTCTAATCTAACACCTCTCTCCAACACCCTAGCATTCATTTTTTTTACCCCACCTGCACAATCAAAACATTTATTGAAGGAGACTTTTGCCACTTGTAGCTTTATCAACCCTAATACAGAGACAGCTGAAAAACACAGTACAGGCACTCCTCACTTAACCCTTTCAGGGTCCAAGGGGGGTCTCCGAATCTCGTTCTCAGGGTCCATGAATTTCAAAAAAAAAAAAAAATTATTTTTTCTTATGAAATGATAGTTTTTTTTTCTAAATCTAATAGGCTAAAAAATACATTTTTGCGATCAATACTCACCGAGATATAGAGATTTGAAGTTGGCGAAAATGGAGCCGGTGTCGGCAACATCGCCGACTGCCGGTCACCCGGTAATATTTTTTTTTCTTTCTTGGACTTCTTTTCTGATCGAATTTTGTTTTTTTTGTTGCAAATAACTTTTATGGCCTGTGAGACCAATATAAGTGCTGTTTTTCAAATATTCACTCGCTATTTATTACACAATATTCACATGAAGTTTCTTTCACTAATTTGTTTACACAATGTATTTACAAATTTTTACAATAACAAATATTAGTTATTTATATTGTTCAATCATATATATACATACATAGAGTCACTGGACATGTTTCTAGAAGTTCTGCAGCCTGTGGAAGTCTCTGAAACATGGTTCCATGCACAGTGGTGTTTCACATTCCACACACATAAAACGAGTGTCTTTGCGTTGTTGTGGGCGTTTTTTTGTATGTGCACAGACAAAACACCTCTTCTGAGCCTTTTTCTTGCAAGCAGTAGCAGGCAGTTTTGTTAGGAAGTGTTCACCACCAAGCCTCAGACGAGAGGGTAGGTGTTGATGACTTGGTGTTGGGCGTGTTTCTATTGCAGGTGTTGCTCCTTGGTACTTGAATATTATTTGTCTGATGACAGATAAACAAAAATCGCCATATGGTGGTTTGTTTGTGGTCTTCAACTTATAGATATTATAAGCATTGAGCATGGTAAT
The DNA here is from genome assembly GCA_009830355.1 of Cherax destructor. Lineage (NCBI taxonomy): Eukaryota > Metazoa > Arthropoda > Malacostraca > Decapoda > Parastacidae > Cherax > Cherax destructor. The sequence continues at coordinate 47,541 of WNWK01004869.1, forward strand.
GTCCAGAATGTGAAAAAAGAGTTTTATGTACCACTTGTAACTCTTGCGAACACAATCAGCAAACCCAATTTGCATGTCACATTTGTCCACTAAGCGCATATTGAGAGTGTAGTCAATCACAGCTGCAGGTTTTAGAATGGGTTCATCGGTCTCTCTATTCAGCCTGCCAGTGTCTGTCATTTCGTTAGGGTGAATAGATGACAACAGTGTGACATCTCGTTTGTCATGCCACCGAAATGCCATGATGTCATTGGCAGCAAACGCTTGCACCTGACCTCTACGAGTGCCTGCACTGAACCTAGGCATATGCTTACGATTTCCACGCACTGTACCGCACACATCTGTCAAGTTCACTCGCAAAAAATCACTGAGTAAAGGGCTTGTGTACCAGTTATCAGTATATAATATATGCCCCTTACCAAGATATGGTTCCATCATTGTTCTAACCACATCACCAGAGATACCCAATAACCTCCTGGTATCTTGCAATGTATAACTTCCGGTGTACACAATAATATCAATACAATACCACTGGAGCAATCACAAAGCACAAACAACTTTATACCAAAGCGTTTCCTCTTGCTTGGTATATACTGCTTGAACGACAGTCTACCTTTGAACAGAATCAGTGACTCGTCAATAACAAGCTTCCTGAAGGATAAAAATGCATATTGAATTTCTCTTTCAGATACAGAAACACATTTCTAATCTTATATAACCTATCGTTTCTGTCAGGGTGGTTTTGTCTGAAAAGTGAAGCATCCTCAGCAGTAGCACAAATCGATTCACTGATATTATATCACTGAAACCTGGTGTTGCAATCAGGCGGTCTGTCGACCAGTATGATTTGACACTGTGCTTATAAACATGAGGCATAAGCATTATTGTGGCAAAGAACAAGTACATCTCAGCCACAGTTGTCTCTTTCCACCTGTTGAGGCGTGATGTTGGTGAAAGTATTGTGTTTGCCATGGTGTACTCGTAGTATCTGTTGCTTTCCCTGACAATAATATCCATCAGAGGTTCATCAAAGAATAATTCAAAGCATTCCAGTTCACTGGCATTGTTCCCAAGTGGACAAGATGGGCGTATTCCACATTGACTTTCATCAAACTGATGGGGACTGGGAATAAAATTGTCAGCTGCTTGCCAATCCCAGGTGCGGTCTGCTGGTGGGTACTGGATATTTACAGGTGGTTGTGGGGTTGTGGAGGTTGTGGAGGTTGTGGGGTTGTGGGAGTGGAGGTTGTGGTTGTGGGGGTTGGTGGGTGGGTGAGGGTTGCCTTTGTTGTAGCTGAGCTGACTCAGCGGCGTCGGTGCCAGCATGGTCCACTGCTGGTGCCTCGCGCCTGGCACCACCACCACTACCACTAACAGATGCTTGCGCATTTCTCATTCCAATTGCAACGCTATCATTGTCATTTTCACTATCACTTCTTGTTGTACCCCCACGGGATGTACTCCGAGATGTACTCCTTCCCCTTGGAACAGCATATGGCACGCTACCAGAGCGCATATACCGTCGTATATACTGACGCTTCACTGGAGAATATTCCACACCACTCTCGCTACTGGAACTGTTTTGAAGAGCTTGGAGTTCATATTCACTATCACTATCATCACCATTGCTCACATCAGAGTCTGGGATATGAGTAAATAACAGTTTCCTCTTTCGTTCTGGTACAATTGAGCGTGAACAAGATGCCACAGCACCGGAGGTGGAGGGCTGAGGGTCGTCTGGGTTTTCCTCAATATTACCGGTATTATGATCATTAGTTTCGGTCACAACTGCCTCAAAACCTTGAAACTCATCACCACTGACACTCCCATCGGTGTTAGAACTGTCACTGGGGAACAAAAGAGTCCCAATTCGCCGAGGAGTGAGGAGTTTCTTACCGCCCGGCATGGTGAAAAATGTGTACTAACATGGCGCTCCCACAATGCACCACTGGCTCCCCGATTTTTTTCCTACTGCGCACACTGACCACGCAGACCCATTCTCTCACCACTAGGCCTACCAGCCATTTCGCGCTTAATTTGAAGGCGCTAGAATTTATGCGTACTAGTACGTCAATAACCCCAGCGCGTAAGCCGTACTAGTACGTCAATAACCCTGAAAGGGTTAATGACCGAATTCCGTTCCTATGACTAGGTCGTTAGTGAATTGGTCGATAAGCGATGAGCATCATCATTGGAGTTAACAGCAGGGTTCTCAGAAGTGTAGAGAGCCTGGGTAAGGGAGATGATGGCGAGGAAATGGAAGGACTTGTAGGGGTAGGGGTTCAGGGTGTAGCTTTTGAGAATAATCCCATTAGTGTGGGCTGCTTTGTAATATTCTTCATAAATTTCACGATAGCATCATAAAAGTTCATCCATTTGCCATTCCACTTTCGTAAGCCGTTCAACATTTGGGTCGATACCCTCTAGTTCTAATATAGCCGCATTCACTTTCCAAAACACACCAACTAACCCCTTTACAGTGAACTTCTTTTGTACTTCCATCCTTTCCTCTTCTCCCTCTTCCAAGTGCTGCTGCACTTCCAACTCTATTAAATAATCTTCGTTAGTTAGCTCTCCCTCAACATATTCCACTAATTCTTCAATATCTTCCACTTCAACACTTAAATCAAGCACGACGCACTGTCGTTTCTACGACCAAAGTTCTCGTACAACGTACAATATAAGCTGGTCATAAGTCCATGTGGTCGTTAAACAGGTAGGTCATTAAGTGAGTAGTGTCTATCTGCCTAACATGAGCTAGTATGCCCACTGCAGTACATCTCTGTTCTCAAGTCACCTGACAGCAGTGTTAAGGATGAGAAGAATCATTCTAGCTAGAAAACTCATATGGCAGGACAGTAGTAACTCACTTGGTGGCTGCTGTCTACCATCTATCCTACAAGCTCTAGTACCTCAAGTACATTATCAACACAAATCAGCCACTGATACCATAAACAACACACTATCTTAAAAATGTTAAATGTTAAAGTTCATCATACAGTGGACCCCCGGTGTTCGTCCTGCTCCAAACTCGCCCTTTTATGTAAGTGTATTTTTTTAAATGCTTTTATAAGTGTATTTTTGGGGGTCTAAAAGGACTATTCTACTTTACATTATTACTTATGGGAATAAATTTGTTTGGTAATGGCAATTGAACAGCATTCTGGAATGAAAAAATCACGAAAACCGGGGGTCCACTGTAAATACTTTCATATACTTAGTAACTAAAGAGCCCTAATAAGGAATTATGAGATGAGGCTATCAGGCATCAAATGAAGTAGCAAGCTTACCTTCAAGAGACCTCTCCTGAGCAGGAATACTTGGTCAGCATAAGGATTAGCACTTCTAAGATAACTTTCAATAGCTCTTGAAAACCAAAACCTGTAAATTCATAACCAAAATTTAAAAGTTTTGCAAGATATTTAATTCACAGAAAATAGTTTACACTTAAAACAGCTCTCCCAGTGAAGATTTAAACACTAATTCAGTAAATTCTTAGTAATTCTCCAGCTGTCATCTTAGGCTCCATAATTATCTGACTTCAAAATGACATTTCCAAATTGGCAAGAGATGGTCAAAGAAAAATCCTATATAGAGTTTAGAGAAATACTTATGATACACTGGTATACAGTGGTACCTCGAGTTACGATGGTCCCCAAAATCGCCCTTTTATGTAAGTTTATTTTTTTAAATGCTTTTCTAAGTATATTTTTGGGGGTGTAAAAGGACTAGTCTATTTTACATTATTCCTTATGGGAATAAATTCGTTTGGTAATGGCACTTGAACAGCATTCTCGAACGAAAAAATATCGTAACTCGAGGTACCACTGTACTTCAAAATAGTCTAATTCCAATTATCATACAGGTTATATTCCTGAAAAATAGCTTTAACTGAAATGAATAACACAGGGCAAAAATGCAGTTACATTTCTTGAGCCTACAAAGAAGAATTTTTGATATGCAAGTGTGTAGAGAATGTTGATGTGGCTTTGTACAATACCTGTGTAAACATGTGGCAAGAATTATTCAGCTACCACCACCATCACCTGCCATCAATATGACAAGATCAGTAAAAATGAGCCACATTTCCTCACCAAATAGTACTAAACACACAGGAACTCACCACAAGTATATACCACACAAATATTCACTAAATGTGAATGATTTAGAAAGTTATAATCAAGAAAAATGCAGTAGTATAGTAATAAAATGAAGTCGGATGTTGTTGATTCTTAAAGGCTAGGATGGTTTGAGCCATTCAAGCCCTACTCCCAGTGGTGTGGAGGGCCATTACAGGTCAATATGACATAAGCTGTGGTGGCATGGTGACCCTATAAACCCTTGAACAGAAACTATTTTGTTATAGTTGAACCTCACACCTTCACTAAACAACTATCACTTAACAACTTATCACATTTTTATTATCAATTACTAAAATATTCAACAATTTTAAAATAGAGGTGAAGTGGGTACATAACTATTAAACACATGGGACTGTGTGATTATGGCACAATTAGCTTTCATGACTGCCTCCCAGATCATTTTTTCAAAGTTTACTTTTCACATGATCAGTCACTTTTCCCGTGAAATAATATTTTGTTGAAAACCTTTTCTCTGGACAATATAAATGGACTAAGAAAAGCTAAAAAGAGCTGCGCACAACTACATTAGGTCAGAATTGGAAAAATGTAGTGTTAATGTTATGTTCACACCTAAAAGTACCGTGAAGATAAGATAGGTTTCAAGACATGCTACAAAATGGCTCTTACAGCCAAGAGATAAGAGTTACAAAGAGACTGAAAATTACTATATCCTAACTAGGTGATAGGAAGAGCAGCATTAATGATAAGAAGTTTAAGGTTTAAGCTATATGTATAAATCTTGCCTTTACCCCTTTGCTGTCTAGGTTGTTCTGCTTCCTAACCATTCTAAGGATGTATTTTTAACTTCCAGCAGTACTTGTGTTCCGGTTTCTTTGGTCTTGAAAAGTCCCATCCACCCAATAAACTCCACTCATTATTTTGTAAGTTATTATCGTATCACCCCTCATCCTTCTGTCCTCTAATGTCATCAGGTTTAGCTCCCTCAGCCTCCTCTTAGCTCATACCCCTAAGCTCTGGGACCAGTCTCATTGCAAACCCTTGCTTTTTATCCAGTTTCTTAATATGCTTTATCAGATATGGGTCTCATACTGGTGCTAAATACTCCACTATGAGCCTGACACATACTGTATATAGTGTTGCTAATAAATCCTTGCTTAGGTTCCTGAAAGCTATTTTAAGTTTTCACACTTTTCTACGCACACACTTGTGCACGCATATACAGTGGACCCCCGGCTAACGAAAAAAACTTCATTCTAGAAGCCTGCTCAAGTGCCATTACCGAACGAATTTACTTCCTTAAGAAATAATGTCACGTACGTTAGTCTATTTCAGACCCCCAAAAATACACTTCCACAAGCACTTACAATATTATACTTACATAATTATACGATTTCCGGGGTGTTCGTTAGCCGGGGGTCCACTGTACATGTATGCGAGCGTGTGTATGTGCACATGAGTATGTGTGTGTTCACTTGTTTGTGCGTGTGTACTCACCTAATTGTGGTTGCAGGGATCGAGTCATAGCTCCTGGCCCCGCCTCTTCACTGGTCACTACTAGGTCACTCTTCCTGCTCCATGAGCTTTATCATACCTCTTCTTAAAGCTACATATGGATCCTGCCTCTACTACATCACTTCCCAGACTATTCCACTTCCTGACAACTCTGTGACTCAAGAAATACTTCCTAACATCCCTGTGATTCATCTGAGTCTTCAACTTCCAACTGTGACCCCTTGTTGCTGTGTCCCATCTCTGGAACATCCTGTCTGTCCACATTGTCGATTCCTCTCAGTATTTTATATGCCGTTATCATATCCCCCCCATCTCTCCTGTCCTCCAGTCTCCAGGTCGATTTCCCTTAGCCTCTCCTCGTAGGACATGCCCCTTAGCTCCGGGACTAGTCTTGTTGCAAACCTTTGCACTTTCTCTAGTTTCCTTACGTGCTTGGCTAGGTGTGGGTTCCAAAACTGGCGCTGCATACTCCAATATGGGCCTAACGTTCACAGTGTACAGTGTCCTGAATGATTCCTTATTAAGATGTTGGAATGCTGTTCTTAGGTTTGCTAGGTGCCCATATGCTGCAGCAGTTATTTGGTTGATATGCACCTCAGGAGAAGTGCCCGGTGTTATACTCACCCCAAGATCCTTTTCCTTGAGTGAGGTTTGTAATCTCTGGCCCCTAGACTGTACTCCGTCTGCGGTCTTCTTTGCCCTTCCCGATCTTCATGACTTTGCACTGGTGGGGTTGAACTCCAGGAGCCAGTTTCTGGACCAGGCCTGCAGCCTGTCTAGATCCCTTTGTAGTTCTGCCTGGTTCTTGTACATTTGAATTCTTCTCATCAACTTCACATCATCTGCAACAGGGACACCTCTGAGTCTATTCCTTCCGTCATGTCGTTCACAAATACAGTGGACCCCCGGTGTTCGTCCTGCTCCAAACTCGCCCTTTTATGTAAGTGTATTTTTTTAAATGCTTTTATAAGTGTATTTTTTGGGTCTAAAAGGACTAGTCTACTTTACATTATTCCTTATGGGAATAAATTCATTTGGTAATGGCACTTGAACAGCATTCTGGAACGAAAAAATAACGAAAACAAGGGGTCCACTGTACCAGGAACAGCACCGGTCCCAGGACTGACCCCTGTGGAACCCCGCTCGTCACAGGCACCCACTCTGACACCTCGCCACGTACCATGACTCGCTGTTGTCTTCTTGACAGGTATTCCCTGATCCATTGCAGTGCCTTCCCTGTTATTCCTGCCTGGTCCTCCAGCTTTTGCACTAATCTCTTGTGTGGGACTGTGTTAAACGCCTTCTTACAGTCCAAGAAAATGCAATCTACCCACCCCTGTCTCTCTTGTCTTACTGCTGTCACCCTGTCATAGAACTCCAGTAGGTTTGCGACACAGGATTTCCCGTCCCTGAAACCATGCTGGCTATCATTAATAAGCTCATTCCTTTCTAGGTGCTCCACCACTCTCCTCCTGATAATCTTCTCCATGACTTTGCATACTATACATGTCAGTGACACTGGTCTGTAGTTTAATGCTTGATGTCTGTCTCCTTTTTTAAAAATTGGGATTACATTTGCTGTCTTCCATACCTCCGGTAGTCGCCCCGTTTCGATAGATGTGTTGAAGATTGTTGTTAGTGGTACACATAGTGCCTCTGCTCCCTCTCTCAGGACCCATGGAGAGATGTTATCCGGCCCCAGCGCCTTTGCGTATCTGAGGTATGTGCGTATGCGTGTGTTGTGTGCGTGTGTTGTGTGCGTGTGTTGTGTGCGTATGTGTGTGTACTGTGTGGCTGTAGTTGCTGAGTCCTAGCTCCTGGCCCCTCCTCTTAAGACCTGCTGCTTGACAAGATTCACTTCCTTCTGGCTTCATGGGCATTATCATACCTGCTCTTAAAACTATGCATGGAACAGCATGTCTGCAGGGTCAGGCCACTGTCTTTGTGGGGGAGGCCTAACTTCCTTCCCTACCACCCCTGTCCCATGTCTCGTGTCTCAGTGCTCTGTACATACATGTCCTGTATGATTCCCAGATCCATGTTTGTGAAATCGGGTTTAGATCTTTTCATTATCATATCTTGTATCTGCTAAGTAACCTTGGTACCCAAGAGGTATGCGAGTGATGCTGTAAGAGGCAAGAAATAAGCTTAAGCGTTCAAGTCTTGGTATTATGTAGAAAATTGAGATATTAGACAAGCTTAAAAGTGATGCACATGTGGTGGACATGGTGAAAGCTAATGTCCTTAATGAAGCGTTGGTTTGCACAATTAGAAAGAATGAGGCAAATATACAGGCTTGTGCAATAACCCTGGTTGTCACCTCCTGAAAAGAATAACACACAGATCACAACAGGTAAATAAAACAGAATATTTACTGATTGAGTGGATTGAGCAAAAAACAAAGGTGCACCACTTAATTTCATCTTAATTAGAAAAAGAGTCTTACAGTTCTATAAAACAGTGTGTGATGAAGGAAAGCCTGAACAAGAGTGTGTTTAGCACTGGCTGGTTCCACAAGTTTAAGTTACGTAATAGGTTACATAATATTAAGTTTTCTGGTGAAAGTGCTTCAGCTCATCATTCAACAGCAAGTAATTTCCAAGCTGAATTGCTGAAAATTATTCTGAGGGTGGCTACAAGCTACAGCAAGTGTTTAATGGTGATGAGACAAGTGTGTTTCGAAAGAAAATGCCAACAAGAACTTATATCAGTCAGCAAGAGAAAAGTGCACCAGGCTTCGAAGCAACAAAGAATCGCTTCACCTTGCTCCTTTGTGATAATGCAACAGGTGATTTTAAGTGTAAGCCCATGGTTATTTACTACTCCAAGAATCCTTGTGCTTTGAAAGGTGTAGATAAAAGCATCTTACCAGTAATTTAGAGGTCAAATCAGTCAGCATGGATGACAGAGGAATAATTTATTGACTGGTTTAAGAATTACTTCATTCCTGAAGTAAAGTTTTACCTGCACAGTAAGAACCTTGCATTCTCTTCACTCTTGATAATTTCTGTACTCATCTAGAAGTTTTGCTGGATGTGAATCCACAAGTAAAAGTTGTATTTTTAACTCCAAATATAACATCTTTAATATAACCACTGGAACGTGGAGTTATTAAGTCATTCAAGAAAAGTGATGAAAAAGCTAGTTGCATCACTGGGCTCTGACTCCAACCTGGCAGTTCCAAACTTCTGGAATAAATTTAACAATGCAGATGCCAACAACTATGCTAGATGTGCATGGAATGAAGTGCCCCCAATCAACATTAATGCAGGCTGGGGAAAGTTAATGCCTTGTGTAGTTAATTCTTTCACTGTTTTTTCCCTTGCTTCAGAGCCAAGTGCAGGAAATAGTTCAGCTGACAAGGAAATTACCAGGTGATAGCTTTGAAGATATGCAGGATGATGATGTGAATGAGCTCGATGACGACAACGACGACGACAACGACAAGAGTCCAGAGGAAATGTTAGCAGAGCTGAATGCACAGATAGAAGGGAGACAGATAACAGAAGATGAAGAAGAACCTGAAGAAAAAGAGTTAACGTTGCAACAGTTATGTGAGCAGTTTCATATTATTGGTAAAGTTGCAGACTTTTTCACTGAAGAGGACCCTGACAAATCTAGAAGCAGTGCTTTGAAACGGAGTCTAGAGCAGCTGATGATGCCTTAATGTCAGCTGTATAATGTACTGCATGGTAAAAAGAGACCAGAGATGCATTACAGAATTTATCCACACTCCAGTACAACCACTGACTTCAGTACCAGAACCTCAACCATCCACCTCAGCCGACAACCAACAACCATCCACCTCAGCCGACAACCAACAACCATCCACCTCAGCCGACAACCAACAACCATCCACCTCAGCTGACAACTTAAAACCATCCACCTCAGCCAACGATTCACCTCAGCCGACAACCAACAACCATCCACTTCAGTCCAGTAGGGCCACAGCATCCCTCTCCACAATCATCGACAAACACCAGCAACCACAATTTAAGGCAAGGCATTATTTCTGTAGCATTTGTAGCCTTAAGTGATAGAAAAAACGTAACATCATGACAAAGAACAATAATTACATTACCATTTTTTTTCCGTATTGTTTGGCATTTTTGGGGGTCCCAGGAATAACCCTATTTCCCCCACCCCCAAGTTCTTCAATTTGTTTAACACGGTTTCATCTTATGAAACATAACTACTGTGTTAACCCTTTCAGGGTCCAGAGGCCAAATTTCAGAGGGTGCACCAGTGTCCAAGAATTTAAAAAAAAAAATATTTTTTCTTATGAAATGGTAGAGAATCTTTTTCTGAAGGTAATAAAACAAAAAGTACGAAATTTGATTGAAAATTGACGAAATTATGCTCTCGCGAATTTTGATGCGTCAGCGATATTTACGCATCGGCGATTTTGCTGACTTCGACTCCCATTTTAGCCAATTACATTATTTCAGTCGACCAAATTCTTAGCTATTTCACTAGTATTACTTCTGTTCTATCGATTGAGCACAAGAAATCGCCCAGTCAACTGTTTCAACTACAAAATAAAAATATTGGAAATTGCTAATTTAGCCAATTTAACACAAAGTTCAAAATATTTCAATTTCAAAATAGGGTGCAGAATAAACAATGCAGGCATTCCTGGCACTAAACTAACATTTCATCTGTTCATTAGTTATGTTTTCAGTCTTTACAAATGAATTCCATTTTGATTTTTTATTCACATAATGAATTTTTATTCAAACCAAAAAATGGAAGATTTACTGTTATGCAATATTGTAATAATTGTATAAATAATATCACCACATTTGTGAATGTATATTAGACCCACCAGCTGGCGCGTATTAGACGTGTGAGGTCATTTGTTTACTCTTGAACATTGGCAAAAATTTAACATTTCCGCTACTTTCAGCTCAGTTTCAAGCCATTTCCAGTACTAAAACCAATCAAAATCATCTCTATATCTGTAATATATCTTCCATTCTATCAAATGAGACCAAGAAATCGCAAATACAACTATAAAAAGTATATGAAAAACACTGCAAAGTTGCTGTTTTAATAAAAAATTACATTTCAGTTTTTTTCTCTCATTATACACTGTGTGCTGCAGGATTTGTTTAATGTGGTGCACACTTACCACATAGATGTATTCTCTCATATCTATGCCCAAATTTACCGCTCACAGCTTATCTGAGTGAGCTGAGCTCATGACATAGAACTACGGTTTGGACCCTGAACTCAAAGCCGTAGAACTATGGCACAGACCCTGAAAGGGTTAATTGATGGTCTACTGTACATATGATAAAGTTTAATTGATAAATTATGCACAACAACTGATGGGAAGCACTTCATGGCTTCTCTTAGACTTTGAAGAACTGCCTTCATCACCAATTTTGTGATTTGGTGTCATTATTAAGCAAAATTAAGAGTTATTTTTGGGACATGGTAAACAGCGGATGACTGAAACCGCGGAAACAGGGGTTCTACTGTAAAAAAAAATACTCATTGCAGATGGAGATTAAAAAATTACACTATACCTAAAGGTAGACCCAGTAGTTTCCTTTTTTAAAGCTTCAACAATCTTTGAGAGAAGCCCCTGAGGACCAGAACACATCTGTTCTGTAGGGTACTCCACTGGTAGCTGATTTGCCAATCCTGACCCACCCAGAGGCTCTAATTTCAGAATACTTGAAGATTCCCTGCTAACAACACTATCTTCTTGGAGAACACTTGTAGGAGAACTGCTCTCTTGTGAACCACATCCATTACTGTTAGAGCCTTGGGTCACAGTCAGGTCCATACAAGTTGTGGTTGGGCTTGGGGTGTCTTCCAGAAGTACCTTAGCAGCACTGATGCTACAAACTTCACGGTACTCCACAGGTGTCAACATCAAGTACTGTAAATTAAATATAACAGGTGTTAACATCAATTCCTGTAAATTAAAAAAAAAAAAACAGGTTTTAACATTAAGTACTATAAATTTAAAAACAGTGACCCATCATAAAAATTATCTAGCATTTTATTTTTTAACCCTTTGACTGTTTCGGTCATATATATATGTCTTACGAGCCACTGTTTCAGACGTATTAATACGCATAAATTCTAGCGCCCTCAAATCAAGCAGGAGAAAGCTGGTAGGCCCACATGTGAGAGAATGGGTCTGTGTGGTCAGTGTGCGCAGTATTAAAAAAACCGGGCAGCCAGTGGTGCATTGCGGGAACGCCATTTCAGTAGTCCTTGTTCAGCATGCCTAGCGGTAAGACTCTTTGGCGCATCTGGGACTCTTCTCTTCCTCAGTGATAGCTCTAACACAGATGAAAGTGTCTCTGAAGATAAATTTCATGGTTTTGAGGAGTTTGTGACTGAAAGCAATGCCCAGGATACCAGAAGGAAGGGAGGAAGAAAGAAAGTAAGGAAGGAAAGAAGAGATGAGAGGAAGGAAGGAAGGAAAGAAGAGATGAGATGAAGGAAGGAAGGAAGGAAATAAGAGATGAGAGGAAGGAAATAAGAAGTAAGGAAGGAGGAAAGGAAGGAAGGAAGGAATTAAGAAAGGAAGAGAGAGAAAGGAAGGAAGAGATGAGAGGAAGGAAGGAACAAAAGAAGGAAGGAAGGAAGGAAGGAACAAAAGAAGTAAGGAAGGAAGGAAGAAGGAAAGGAAGGAAGGAATGAAGGAAGAAAGGAAGGCAGGAAGGAAGAGATGAGAGGAAGGAAGGAAGGAAATACAGTGGACCCCCGAGTTACGATCATAATTCATTCCAGAAGGCTGCTCAAGTGCCATTACCGAACGAATTTTCTCCCTTAAAAGAAATAATGTCAAGTAGGTTAGTCCATTTCAGACCCCCAAAAATACACTTACAAAAGCACTTACAATATTACACTTACATAATTGTACGATTTCCGAGGCGAACTTAACTCAGGGGTCCACTGTAAGTAGGAAAGGAAGGAAGAAAGGAAGGAATAAAGGAAGCTAGGAAGGTAGGTAGGAAAGGAAGGAAGGTTGTGGGGGAGAAGACATGCTACCCCATTTGTGTTGACAGGCAGTAAGGGTGGTGAGTAATGGTATAATGTCATTTTGACAGCTGCCTTACCCTGACTCAGCAAATTTAGATGTCCACACACACACACACACACACAACTTGGAGCTTTGAAGTGCTAATATCAGTTGATGGAAAGTGTCCAGTCATTATGTATGTGTATATATATTATAGAACAATAGCAATAAACAATTTTTTTTATTGTTGGTTGGTGTAAACAAGTTTTGTAAACAATATAATGATACTAATATTTGCGCGATTATTGTGTTGCATACGAGTGTATATATTATATATATACATTGCACTTTACTTTGGTCTCACAGGCCACATAAGTTACGTAAAAAAATAAAAGTGAAAAAAACAAGAAACCTACGAAAAGAAGTACGATGTTGCCATACGTGGCTCATTTTTTGCCAACTTTATGCCTCTATATCTCCGTAAGTACTGATCGCAAAATTTATTGGGGGGGATTTAAACAATCAGAAAAATAATCTTAACATTTTGATAAGAATTTTTTTTTTTTTTTTTTTTAATATTTTGCGACAACAGAAGACACCTCAGGATTTGGGGTTCAGATTCAGATTATTTATTTTTCTGTAAAAAATTACAATGTGTGTTTTACATTTAAATGACAATACAGTAATTACAAAGATGGCCTTTAGCATGCCTGGCATGCCTGGGCATGCTAGGCATTTCGGGCATATTTAATACTTGTTAATCTATTACAAATTACATATGAATACAAATTTCAAGTGATTAAATAGATTTACAATAGTGAGGTAGTTCAGAATAATTAGATTGTACTACAAATTACAAATGTATACAAGTTTCAAATAGTGAGGTAGTTCAGAATATATTTAGATCGTAAAATTAGTAATAAGAATGGTTTTATCTTGGCATGTTACATAGTTTCTATTAAAGTTCCTATATTGGCAAACTTAAGACTTAAGACTAGTTTGAGATTTATTAGACAATAGCTATATTCGGGATTTTATGTTTACTGTCCTTTGGGCAGTGTTGGTGTAGATGAGGAGGATGTGTATGTGTGTGTATGGATCGCACACACATTATTATAGATTTAGCTGGACTTGAGTCCTGGAAATGGGAAGTACAATGCCTGCACTTTAAAGGAGGGGTCTGGGATAGTGACAGTTAGGATGGACTATTCTAAACTGTCATATCTGAGCGCCTCTGTAAAGACAGTGATTATGTATGAGTGAGGTGAAAGTGTTGAAAGATGAAAGTATTTTCTTTTTGGGGATTTTCTTTCTTTTTGGGTCACCCTGCCTCGGTGGGAGACGGCCGACTTGTTGAAAAAAAAAAAATGCTGAAACTATTTACGGCATCTCCTTTTAAAACATCACATGATTACAAGGATATACAATACGCTAAATAGCTCTGGTTCAAATATGTAGGGAAAGCAGTGATAATAAAGAAGTGTAGAGTAAGCAGTGACAATCACAAGTGCAGGAGAAAATATTGACAATCAAAAGTGAAGGGGAAAGCAGTAACAATAAAAAATCATAATACAACTTTACACTACCAACTGATGCCTTTTAGTTATTGAATCACATGCAGAACAGATCAGTATAACACAGCACCATCTACAGTATGTCACTTTATATTTATGTACAAAAAGTTTCTTAAATTTCCTCAAACATCTCAACTTTAAAAACCTATCAGCAACACTTAAAAATTTAAAGTAAAATTCTGCTACCTGTGACTGGTTTAACCCTTTGACTGTTTCTGCTGTATGTATATACGTATATGTCTTACGAGCCAGTGTTTCCGACGTATTATAACGCCTAAATTCTAGGGGCTTCAAATCAAGCGGAAGAAAGCTGGTAGGCCCACATGTGAGAGAATGGGTCTGTGTGTTTTTGGATTAAAACGCCAACTTTGAGGTGTAGTATTTTCGTATAGTATTTATGGTTGTCTTCTCGTTTTCTTGGTCTCATTTGATAGAATGGAAAACATATTACAGAAATGGAGATGCTTTTGATTAATTTCACAATGAAAACAACCTTGAAATTGAGCTCAAAGTAGTGGAAATGTTCGATTTTTGCCAATGTTCAAGAGAAAACAAATCATGACATGCGTCTAATATGTACTCATCAACTGGTGAGTCTAATATTCTTTCACAAGTGCACTGATATTATTTATACCATTTTTCAATAATGCAGTAGTCTGCATAACACTAAATCTTCTATTTTTTGTGTGAATAAAAAATCAAAATAGAAAGCAAGAGTTAATATAACAGGGACCTGGCGACATGACTAATTAACAGAGAAAATGTTATTTTAGTGCCAGGAACATCTGCATTGTTTATTCTGGACCCTATTTTGAAATTGGCATTATTTAAATTTCCGTGAAATTGGCCAAATTGCCAATTTCTGACCACTTTATTGGGTAGTTGAAATAGGTAAATGGGCGGTTTCTTGTACTCAATCGATAGAACAAATGGAGTTCTAAAGAAATAGCTATGAGTTTGGTCGATTGGAACAATGGAAATGGCTGAAAATAGGGCTCAAAGTTGGCAAAATCGCTGATGCATATATATCGCCGAGATCGCTAACTTCGTGAGAGCGTAATTCTGTAAGTTTTCCATCAAATTTCATACTTTTGGTGTCATTACAATCGGGAAAAGATTCTCTATCATTTCATAAGAAAAAATAATTTTTTTTTAAATATTTTGCGACAGAATGAGTTTCAGAAATGGGGTTGCAACAGTCAAAGGGTTAAAGAGTTTTTCTATCTTAGTAACCAGGCCTGGGCCAGAATTCTACTGAATGCTTGCTCAACCAGACTTCTGCTGTTGACAGCCCACTGGCCCACATAGCCATAACATCCTGGTTGATCTGACACCTAGCAGAAGTAGGGGTTCATTGCTACACAACTTAATATATAATAATTCACCAAGTACCTATATTAACCCTTTCACTGTCGAGACCTCTGATCTCAAACTCGCTCTCAGTGTTGAAAAATATTCGAAAAAAAAATAATTATTTTTTCTTGCCAAAATCTTGAGAATATTTTTCTGATTGTTTTAAAAGAAAAAAAAAATTTGCTGCCCGGTCATGGACCGGACCACGGGGATGTTGAGCCCTGGAATACCCTCCAGGTAGGTAGACCGAGATATAGAGGCATGAAGTTGACAAAGTGAACCACTTACAGCAACATCGACGACTGCCGCTCACTCGGTAATATTTTAATTTTTATTCTATTTTTTTTTATTTTTTTTTCTAATACTATTTTATTTTTTCAAGTAACTTTTGTGGCCTGTGAGACCAATATAATGCATAATGTATATAAATCCACTCATTGTATGCAACACAATAACTGCACAAACAGTGGACCCCCGCCTAACGAACACCCCGGAAATCGTACAATTATGTAAGTATAATATTGTAAGTGCTTGTGGAAGTGTATTTTTGGGGGTCTGAAATAGACTAACCTACGTGACATTATTTCTTAAGGAAGTAAATTCATTCGGTAATGGCACTTGAGCAGGCTTCTGGAATGAATTTTGTTCGTTAGGCGGGGGTCCACTGTATATGGTTTACAAAACATGTTTACACAAACCCACGCTGCCTTCTCCACCGCCCACGCTGCCTTCCCACACCAACCGTGCTGTCTTCCCCACCACCCACATAGAAATACTAAGTCACTTTGTCTGAATTTTTGGGTTATCCTAGGTAATCTACACATATGCTGCTATGTTGTTTACACAAACCCACGCTGCTTTCCCACAACAACCATGCTGTCTTCCCCACTAACCATGCTGTCTTCCCCATTAACCATGCTGTCTTCCCCACTAACCATGCTGTCTTCCCCACTAACCATGCTGTCTTCCCCACTAACCATGCTGTCTTCCCCACTAACCATGCTGTCTTCCCCACTAACCATGCTGTCTTCCACACTAACCATGCCATCTTCCCCACCACCCACATGGAAATAAGTCACTGTCTGAATTTTTTGGTGGAAGGTGGAAGGGAGGTGGAAGGTTGATAATCGTCTGGGTTTTCAGCACTATTTCTGGTATCATGGGCATTGCTTTCAGTCACAAACTCCTCAAAACCATGAGATTCCTCTTCATTGACACTTCAATCTGTGTTAGAACTATCACTTGGGAAAGGAAGAGTCTCAATTCACTGGGGAGTGAGGTATTCTTTACCGCTAGGCTTGGTGACCAAGGCGTACAGAATTAGCACTCCCACAATGCACTGCAGCCTCCCAGATTTTTTATATACTGCGCACACTGACTATGCAGACCCATTCTCTCACATGTAGGTCTACCAGCTTTCTCCTGCTAGATTTGAAGCCGCTAGAATTTTGGCGTATTAATACATCACCAACACTGACTCGTAAGCTGTATCTAAACGGCACTGACAGTGAAAGGGTTAAGTAATAACAATTTAACAATAAATTATTATCTGCTATCTGCAAATGTAGGTAACAATAAATATTAAGTTTAAAACCCAATATAATGCATAAATTATTTTGTACAAAAGAATTATTCTTACCAAGCATATTTATGTAGCAAGCATGGTTAAGGAAGTGTGATAGAGTTTGTAATTTCTCTTATCGAGGCAAGTCTAAATCAAACTAGACCAGGTACTCCAAGGTGACTAGTATCAAGTGTTATGTGATGGAACACAACAACAGGCATCTATATAGCTAGTACACTAATCAACATAATCACTCAGAAATAGGATTAAAGACTAAATTAATTTTGAAAATTCATTAGAATTTAAAACAAATTCAAGAGTAGAACAAGTTAAAAATAAATACGTACTCATGAAATTAAGTTCAAGCCCATTAATCTAATATACAGTATTGCATGAATTGTAATACAGTGGAACCTCTATTTACAAATTTAATCCATTCCCTGACCTTGCTTGCATCTCGATTTGCTCGTTTGTGGAGTCAATTTTCCTCATTTAAATTAATTGAAATGGAATTAATCCATTCCGGCTCTCAGGAGGCACGACAAGATACTTCAATATTTCGCTAATATCATCTTTACAGCTTATTTATCTATCACAATTCATCTAATATGACATAATAAACAATATAAATAACATAGAAACCTAATATATACTCTAGAATGAATAAAATATGTCATTACATATGTGGTGGCATCGGAGGCGGACAAGAGTTTGTCTGGAGACAGGACAAAATACTCGTTGAATATTTCGCTAATATCAACTCTACGGCTTATTTATCTATCACAATTCATCTAATTCTCCATGGGGAAGTGGAACAGAATTCTTTCTCCGTAAGCCATGCATGTCGTAAGAGGCGACTAAAATGCCGGAAGCAAGGGGCTAGTAACCCCTTCTCCTGTACGTATATACGTATTATTAAATGTAAAAGGAGAAACTTTTGTTTTTCCTTTTGGGCCACCCTGCCTCGGTGGGAAACGGCCGACATGTTGAAAGAAGAAAGAATTCATCTAATATGACATAATAAACAATATAAATAACATAGAAACCTGATATATACTCTAGAATGAATAAAATATGTCATTCTGCGACAAGTGGAGGCAGCCACAACCGCTCCCGCATTGTTGTGGTATTCACTGCCATCTAGTGACGGCCTTTCGAAGCCATCTATTATTATAATTATTATATAGTACATTATTATTATACATGTACATATTATTTTACATATTAAATTATTATTACATACTATACTATTATTATTATACATATTATTATTATTATTATTATTACAATATAAATAATTTGGAATTTTATTCACACAAAAAATAGAAGATTTACTGTTAGTATTAGTAACCCATTCATGACTGCATATTGGAATGGAGTTGACGTCATTTGTTTACTCTTGAACATCGCAAAAGAATTGAACATTTCTGCTACTTTGAGCTCAATTTCAAGGTACTTTTCGTCATGAAACCAATCAAAATCATATTTATTTCTGTAATATATCTTCCATTCTATCAAATGAGACCACAAAAACGAGAATACAACCATAAAAACCATACAAAAATACCAAGAATTCTGCTAAGGTGAGGCTAATGGCTTAGAAGTGAACTCCTTTATTTATGGTCAGATTTCTTTCATTTTTGGTGTACGTTAAGAAGCATCTTTCCATCATACATTGCCCAAGTTTCAATAAGATAGTCCAAAAAACAACTGAGATCCAATTCCCTAGATCAAGAGCAAGAGCCCCTCACCAGCGTCAAGGAACCTCACTTGAGGCCCACTCACATCTGGAAATTTCGCTCGCGTCTAGAAGCAAAAAATCGACTGAGCAACTGCTCGTATCTGGAAAAACTCACACGTGGATACACTTGTAAGTGGAGGTTCCACTGTATTAGGAAAGATGGGGTTTATTGCAGAGGATTTGAACTGCAAATTAAACAGAATCTGATCACATACACAGGAAACCCTTACCTACTTGTTTTTGAATACCCTCATGTAACTGGAATCAGCATTTCAGGGAGCAGATTTTTCCATATGATTACTGCTATTTAGTTAGAATATACTCACATCACCACATCCCATTACATACTCACATCTTTCAGTCAACTTTTCTGCCTTACAGCTTGATCAAACCCTCATCATTTTTTACCGTTGATGTACATGCAAAATGCAAAAGAGAATATCTGAACAGTATGTTTGTACAGTAGGGCCTTGACTTATAAGGTTCCAAGTTACGTGGTTTCACACTTCTGATAGTGGTATTTTGGAAATATCTACAGTGGTCCCTCGACTATCGGTCTTAATCCATTCCAGGAGAATGGATTAAGACCGAATTTTTCTAATCTGGTTAATATGGTAGACTTTACCCAAGTTTGGTTTGTCTAGAGGTGCTACCACATAGTTAAGGTCTGAGCTTTGCACAACCTGCATAGGACCAGTGAATCTTGACATTAAGCCGTGCTCAACTCGAAACCTTAATTCCCATAAGAAATAATATAAATACAATTAATCCGTTTCCACCCAAAAATATTCACAAAAATTCATTTTTTTAAAGAATAAATACTATAGTTTTACATACAGAAAACAATGAGAAATAAATATGAAGCACTAATTATAATGGACAAATGAACAGTTAAACAAGTTTTACCTTTATTGAAGACTCTTGTTGGCATATGAGAGTTTGTTTGGAGGCAGGACAAAATAATTCTTCAATATGACAATAATATCAACTCTACAGCTTATTTACCTAGCACAATTCATCTAATATGACATAATAAACAATATTAATAACATAGAAACATGATATAAACTCTAGAATGAATAAAACATGTCATTACGAATTTAAGGACTGGAAGGACTGGTGGTAGTGTGTTTGTTGTTGTTGGGTATAAGGGCCACTGACCATAAGCTGTGGTGGATGGCAGCAGAAGGCCACCAACACTATTCACACAAACAATGTGCATAATTCATAAATAAGAAACATTTACACTTTAATTTATAAATAAGAAATATTTACTTTAATTTATAAATAAGAAATATTCACACTTATATAAATAAGAAATACTTACATTGGAGGAGATGGTGGCAGAGGGCGGCGCTCTTGTCAGTGTCCCTATATTCCTCAAACATTGTAGAAGTTAAGTTTCTTGTCGTCATTTTCTATCGATTAATCGCTTAACTTACTTAAGTAAGTTTATTCAGGTATACACAAATCCAGTTATACATAGATTATCATACATAGCAGCATATGTGTAGAAAACCTAGTTAGTCAGACAGAGTGACTTATTTCATTGCTACACTGTTAATGCTACACTTTATCGACTTGTGAAGCTTCTTTGGACCCATGGTGACTTATTTCACAGTGACAATCACTAAACCAGCAATAAACACAATAAATTTATTGTGAAATGTTTGAAAGAGCGCGCTGGGTAATGTTCTCTCAATGGTAAACAATGCTAGACTGGCGTCCTGCGCGGCGAGGTATGCAAGCGCGGGCAGGTGGACAGGTCTGGTACGGACCAATACACGATGGAATAACCGATACACGAGGGAAACATAGACCGAAAAAAGCAACCAAAACACAAAATAACTGATAATCGGACCGACCGAAAAACAAGGGATCACTGTACAGTGGACCCCCGGATTTCGTCAATAATTCTTCCCAGAAGGCTGTTCAAGTGCCGTTAACGAACGAATTTGTTTCCATAAGGACAAATGTAAATTAGATTAGTCCATTTCAGACCCCCAAAAATACACTTACAAAAGCACTTACAAAAATACACTTACATAATTGTTCAAGTTGGGAGCAGTACGAAATCCTGGGGTCCACTGTAATTGCTTACGAACAATGACTTGCTCTTTCAACATCGGGATTACTATATTTATTATTTTTTTTAAAAGTGTGAATATATTTCACTTTCGTTTTTCCTTTTGGGCCACCCTGCCTCGGTGGGAAATGGCCGACGTGTTGAAAGAAGAAGATGAATATATTTGTCAATTTTTTTTTACCAAATGCATTCAAACTTTGTTTATGTTTATTTTATGCATGTATAGAGAACTCAAATTTGTTGCTAAAGAATGGTTAACAACTAAATATTTAATATTTACACTGATAGTACATCAGTAGTTGGCAGTGGAGGACAGGGGGAGGTTGGTGAGGCAGGGAGGTGGGTGGGTTGGCTGTTGGCCAGATGGGAGCCCCTTTTCCCACTCAGCATTGCTAGCTGTGTCATGGATGTGCTCAATAAACAGATGGACTGAAATGCAATACCACGTGACAACACTCTCCATAACACTAAACACACGCTCTCCATCAGGCTTAGTGCTAGGCATTTTCAGATTGACAATCTATGATATCTCAAAGGGTCAGTACATTTCAGAATTCTTTGTTGTGGTTACTGTGCTGTCTATGGTCCTCTTGCAGCTAAGGTTGTTAGGGTTATGCATTCTGAGCACTGTGTCATCTAGTGTAAGATCACACAGCTTTTCAATCCCCTAGCAATGTGTAGAACCTTGCTTGAAATTTAAATACTGAATAACAATACAGTACAAGTAGGCTTGCTTGCTTTCTTCCTAAAAAACAGCAAAAAGAAATCCAACACATAAGAAACAGGAAAGAAAAGCAATGCTGAAACACAAAACTTACTCTGTATTCTGATTGGTCACAAAAGCTATGAACTAGTCTCAGGAACTGTATCTTGAGTGCTACTTCTGGGCTGCATTCACATGAACTCAAATGACCCGGCACTCTTATTCGCTCCTGGTACCTGTGTGTATTGCCAAAGACATTTATAAGCCAGACTCAAAACCCCAACATTTTATGAATTAGTTCACAGTATTTTTTCAATGAAACAGCCGTATCCTACCGAGGCAGAGTGACCTAAAAAGTTTTATTTTTAAATTTAGTAATTTATACAAGACAAGGGGTTACTAGCCCCTATACTGTACTGTGCTGACCAATTTCAGTTTTCAAATGTTGTTATAAGTATTATCCCAAAAACATGATGACACCAGCATAATATACTTTAACACCCATATACACCAAGTGGAGGCATTCTTACTTACGTTTCACACTTCCAAATAAAAAGATCAAAAAGTTGAGAAAGGCGGGGAATGAGCCGAAGTTTTGCTAGTTGTGTCTGCACATCTTTCCGCTGTTTACCAAGAAGCAGAAGTCCTAATACATAAACACTCTCAACACGCTGCAACATTGGGCTGGTTAAGGCTTCTAGTTGGCTTGCAATAGCTTGGGGTTGTATTCTGTCCATCAATTCTGTTAAACCAAGTGTAGAATGTATCAGTACATAGACAATTAACTTAACAAAAGAAACTGACTACTACTGCAGTATTGTCAGAGCTTTGTTTTTATAAACATTCTTTTCTCAAAGGAGCAGCCTCTTGTATAATGGTATGATATTTAGCTGCCTTTTAAAATACTTAAAATATATTCTGATTATACATGCCTACACAGTTTCCAATAAGCACTTTTTTTTAAACAAACCGGCTGCATCCCACTGAGGCAGGTGACCCAAAAAAAAATATCAAAGTTTTTCTTTTTAAATTTAGTAATTTATACAGGAGAAGGGTAAGTAAGTTTATTCAGGTATACACAAATACAGTTACATAGATTATCATACATAGCAGCATATGTGTAGAAAACCTAGGATAACCCAAAAAAGTCAGAGTGACTTATTTCCATTGGGGTCCATTTAATACCTTAATATTATACACTGTAAGAGATATATGTTTTTATACTATAAAGAATATATACTAGGAATAAGGTAAAAAGAGTTATTTACATGTATGTTAGCTAAAAAAATAAAAAAACATTCTCCTCCCTTTCTGCCGCTACATTCATTAGGTACCTTTTGGCTCTCTTCTTGAACTGGCTCATGCTATGACTGGCTTTGACATGTGCAGGCAATCTGTTCCATTCCTTTATTGCTGTACAATAAAAGGTGTTTGAAGCCTGGCCACTGACTGTGGGTACTACAAAGTTGTGCTCTCTTCCCCTAGTACTATGACTGCTTTGGTTCCCAGCCTTGACAAAATTGGCAGCAAGATATTCTGGACACTGTGAGCAATTTTATAAACTTGATTCAATTTAAGTTGTTTTACTCTGTCTTCAATATTCAGCATATCCAATTGTTGTAATTCATCCAGGCCTACATGCTCTCTTGGGCCCAGGTCCAGGATGAATCCTACCAAGTCAAGTAATAATAATAATAATAATAATAATATAATAATAATAATAATATAATAATAATAATAATATTTTTATTTCAATGCATGATACAAGTGTACATTGTTATTGGTAGTTACAATTATAAAACTGTATTGCAAGGAGAGCCACTGGCATGCCATGGCATTAGGGGCAGCTTATTCTAAAGACTTATTCACTAAAGACTTAATGCTAGAGAAATTGATTGGGTTAATTCTAGTTCTGTATTATTTAATATTTCAATCTGATTATACATACAATTAAAAAGACAATACAAGAGAAATTGGTTGAGTTTAGTCTAGTTGTATATTTTAATTCAAGTTACAATATGTTGATGCTATACTAGTATAATAACAGTACTAGAAAATTTATTGAGTTTCTTCTAGTTATATATTTTATTTCAATTTAACAAAATGATAATACTATAACAGTCTGTAAGTCAAGTCAAGTCAAAGTCAAAGTCAAAGTCAAAGTCAAAGTCAAAGTCAAAGTCAAAGTCAAAGTCAGTCCGTAAGGCAGTCCGTAAGGCAGTCCGTAAGGCAGTCCGTAAGGCAGTCCGTAAGGCAGTCCGTAAGGCAGTCCGTAAGGCAGTCCGTAAGGCAGTCCGTAAGGCAGTCCGTAAGGCAGTCCGTAAGGCAGTCCGTAAGGCAGTCAGTAACTCATATATTTATCTCATTCTTTTTAAGTGTACAAACTGATGCTTCATTAACCCTTTGACTGTTTCGGACGTATATATACGCCTAAATTCTAGCGGCCTCAAATCAAGCAGGAGAAAGCTGGTAGGCCCACATGTGAGAGAATAGGTCTGTGTGGTCAGTGTGCGCAGTATAAAAAAAATCCTGCAGCAAGCAGTACATAATGAGAAAAAAAAAACTCCGACCGTGTATTTGGATTAAAATGCCGACTTTGAGGTGTATTTTCATATAGTATTTATGGTTGTATTATCTTTTTCATGGTTTCATTTGATAAAATGGAAAACATATTACAGGAATAGAGATGATTTTGATTAGTTTCATGATGTAAACGATCTTGAAATTGAGCTCAAATTAGTGGAAATGTTCGATTTTTGCCAATGTTCAAAAGTAAACAAATCACATCATGCGTCCAATACACATCAACTGGTGAGTCTAATATTCTTTCACAAGTGCACAGATATTATTTATACAATTTTTACAATAATGCAATAGTCTGCATAACAATAAATCTTCTATTTTTTGTGTGAATAAAAAATCAAAATAGAAAGCAAGAGTAATGTAAGAGGGGCCTAAAGGCATGACTAATGAACAGATAACATCTTATTTTAGTGCTAGGGATGTCTGCATTGTTTATTCTGGACCCTATTTTGAAATTGACATCTTTTTTATTTTGCATGAAATTGGCAAAATTCCCATTTTCTGACCACTTTATTGGGTAGTAGAAATCGGTAAATTGGTGATTTCTTGTACTCAATCGATAGAACAAATGAAGTTCTAAAGAAATAGCTATGAGTTTGGTCGACTGTCCCAATGGAATTGGCCGAAAATAGGGCTCAAAGTCGGCGAAATTGCTGATGCGTATATATCACTGACATCGCTAACTTTGCGAGAGTGTAATTCCGTACGTTTTCAATCAAATTTCATACTTTTGGTGTCATTACCATCGGGAAAAGATTCTCTATCATTTCATAAGAAAAAATAATTTATTTATTTTTCCAAAATTTTCCGACATAGAATGACAGTTTCAGAATGGGGCCTCCGACAGTCAAAGGGTTAAGGCCATAGGCTATCTCTTGTCTAATATCTCTATTTTCTTTGTTAACTCTAAGACTTAAACACTTATACCTTTTCTTGCCACTTTCAGCAACACTCGTATGCCCACTAGGTGCCATGATATGGCAATGAAAAGATCAAAACACAATTCACAAACACAGCAAGCTGCTAATACAGAATGGAACTGAATAGTATTAACAAAGGCTGGGATGGGGGTGGTGGGAGTATCGAGGGTGGCAGGGGATGGCTGTAGGTCTCCCCTGTTAACCCACAACAAGGTGGCAGCTTGAGCTGATGGTAAGGCATCAGCTGCTCTAGACACCGTTTCAAAGTACTGCTCCTAGATTTGTCAGGGTCCTCTTCAGTGAAATAGTCTAAGCCAGTCAGTCAAGTAAGTCAGTAAATCAGTCAAGTCAGTAAGTCAGTCAATAAGTCAGTCAAGTAAGTCAGTAAGTCTGTCAGACAAGTTAGTCAGTTATTCATCACACAACCTCATTTTTTTTTTTTGTTCAATAAGTCGGCCGTCTCCCACCGAGGCAGGGTGACCCAAAAGAAAGAAAATCCCCAAAAAGAAAATACTTTCATCATCATTCAACACTTTCACCACACTCATACATAATCACTGTCTTTGTAGAGGAGCTCAGATACGACAGCTGAGAATTGTCCCTCCCAGCTATCACTATCCCAGACCCCTCCTTTAAAGTGCAGGCATTGTACTTCCCATTTCCAGGACTCAAGTCCAACTAAATCAATTAACTGGTTTCCCTGAATCCCTTCACAAAATGTTACCCTGCTCACACTCCAACAGATTGTCATGTCCCAAAAACCATTCGTCTCCATTCACTCCTATCTAACACGCTCACACATGCTTCATGGAAGTCCAAGCCCCTCACCCACAATACCTCCTTTACCCCTTCCCTCTAACCTTTTCTAGGACGACCCCTACCCCGCCTTCCTTCCCCTACAGATTTATACGCTCTCCAAGTCATTCTACTTTGATCCATTCTCTCTAAATGACCAAACCACCTCAACAACCCCTTTTCAGCCCTCTGACAAATACTTTTAGTAACTCCACACCTTCTCCTAATTTCCACATTCCGAATTTTCTGCATAATAGTTACACCACACATTGCCCTTAGACAGGACATCTCCACTACCTCCAGCCTCCTCCTCGCTGCAGCATTTGCAACCAATGCTTCACACCCATACAAGAGTGTTGGTACCACTATACTTTCGTACATTCCCTTCTTTGCCTCCATGGATAACGTTTTTTGTCTGCACAGATACCTCAACGCACCACTCACCTTTTTTCCTTCATCAATTCTATGGTTAACCTCATCCTTCATAAACCCATCCGCTGACACGTCAACTCCCAAATATCTGAAAACATTTACTTCTTCCATAATCCCTCTCTCCAATGTGATATCCAATTTTTCTTTATTTAAATCGTTTGATACCCTCATCACCTTACTCTTATCTATGTTCACTTTTAACTTTCTACCTTCACACACTCTCCCAAACTCGTCCACTAACCTTTGCAACTTTTCTTTAGAATCTCCCATAAGCACAGTGTCATCAGCAAAAAGTAACTGTGTCAACTCCCATTTTGCATTTAATTCTCCATAATTTAATCCCACCCCTGTCCCCAACACCCTAGCATTTAATTCTTTTACAACCCCATCTATAAATATATTAAACAACCATGGTGACATTACACATCCCTGTCTAAGACCTACTTTTACTTGCTCATCTGCAATCCTACTCTCTGTCTTACCTCAAATTCTTTCAATAATAACCCTGCCATACACTTTACCTGGTATACTCAGTAAACTTATTCCCCTATAATTTTTACACTCTCTTTTATCCCCCTTCCCTTTATATAAAGGAACTATACATGCTCTCTGCCAATCCCTAGGTACCTTCCCCTCTTTCATACATTTCTTAAACAAAAATACCAACCACTCCAGCACTATATCCCCCCCTGCTTTTAACATTTCTGTCATGATTCCGTCAATTCCAGCTGCTTTACCCCCTTTCATTCTACGTAATGCCTCACGCACCTCCCCCACACTCACATCCTGCTCTTCTTCACTCCTAAACAATGTTATACCTTCTTGACCAGAGCATGAAATTACCGCCTCCCTTTCTTCATCGACATTTAAAAGTTCCTCAAAATATTCCTGCCATCTACCCAATACCTCCAGCTCCCCATCTACTAACTCCCCTACTCTGTTTTTAACTGACAAATCCATTCGTTCCCTAGGCTTTCTTAACTTGTTTATCTCACTCCAAAACTTTTTCTTATTTTCTGCAAAATTTCTTGACAGTGCCTCTCCCACTCTTTCATCTGCTCTCCTTTTGCACTCTCTCACTACTCTCTTCACCTTTCTTTTACTTTCCATATACTCTGCTCTTCTTACAATACTTCTGTTTTGTAAAAACCTCTAACAAGCTACCTTTTTCTCTTTTATCACACCCTTTACTTCATCATTCCACCAATCACTCCTCTTTCCTCCTGCACCCACCCTCCTATAGCCATAAACGTCTCCCCCACATTCTAATACTTCATTTTTAAAACAATCCCAACCCTCTTCAACCCCCCCACTATTCATACTTGCATTTACTCACCTTTCTGCCAAAAGTTGCTTATATCTCACCCTAACTTTCTCCTCCCTTAGTTTATACACTTTCACCTTTCTCTTACTTGCTGTTGCCATTTTCCTTATGTCCCATCTACCTCTTACTCTAACTGTAGCTACAACTAAATAATGATCCGATATATCCGTTGTCCCTCTATAAACATATATACATCCTGAAGCCTACCCATCTACCTTTTATCCACCAATACATAATCACCAATACATAATCTAACAAACTACTTTCATAATGTACTATATCATACCTTGTATACTTCTTTATCTTTTTTCATAAAATATGTATTACTTATTCTCCATGGGGAAGTGGAACAGAATTCTTCCTCCGTAAGCCATGCGTGTCGTAAGAGGCGACTAAAATGCCGGGAGCAAGGGGCTAGTAACCCCTTCTCCTGTATATATTACTAAATGTAAAAGGAGAAACTTTCGTTTTTCCTTTTGGGCCACCCCGCTTCGGTGGGAAACGGCCGACGTGTTGAAAGAAGAAGATGTATTACTTATTGCCAAACCTCTTTCTACATAGCTCAATTAAAGGCTCCCCATTTTCATTTACCCCTGACACCCCAAATTTACCTACTACTCCCTCCACAACATTTTTACCCACTTTAGCATTGAGATCCCCAACCACAAGTACTCTCTCACTTGGTTCAAAACTCCCCACACACTCACTCAATATTTCCCAAAATCTCTCTCTCTCCTCTACACTTCTCTCTTCTCTAGGTGCGTAAACACTTACTTATTACAATATCTTCATCAAAACAATATGAATCACTTTTATTTAAATATTTTTTTATTTTTTTCATGACGGTTTTCTTCTTTTTCTTTTTAGTAAGCTATATGGGAAAAGGGGTTAATAGCCCATTGCTCCTGGCATTTTAGTTGACTTTTACAACACGCATAGCTTATGGAGGAAAGATTCTTATTCCACTTCCCCATGGATATGAAAGGAAAAGTAATAAGAATAAGAACTATTAGGATAAAATCAAAGAAAACTCAGAGGAGTGTGTATACATAAATGTGTATATGCATGTGTAGTGTGACCTAAGAGTAAGTAGAAGTAGCAAGATGTACCTGAAATCTTGCATGTTTGAGACAGAAAAAAGACACCAGCAATCCTTTCTTCTTCTTTCAACACGTCGGCCGTTTCCCACCGAAGCGGGGTGGCCCAAAATGAAAAACGAAAGTTTCCCATTTTACATTTAGTAATATATACAGGAGAAGGGGTTACTAGTCCCTTGCTCCCAGCATTTTAGTCGCCTCTTACGACACGCATGGCTTACGGAGGAAGAATTCTGTTCCACTTCCCCATGGAGATAAGAGGAAATAAGAACAAGAACTAGTAAGAAAATAGAAGAAAACCCAGAGGGGTGTGTATATATATGCTTGTACATGAATGTGTAGTGTGACCTAAGTGTAAGTAGAAGTAGCAAGATGTACCTGAAATCTTGCATGTTTATGAGACAGAAAAAAGACACCAGCAATCCTACCATCATGTAAAACAATTACAGGCTTTCGTTTTACACTCACTTGGCAGGACGGTAGTACCTCCCCAAGTGGTTGCTGTCTACCAACCTACTACCTATCAAAAAGACTTCTCCAGGAGTTGAACCCGAGTCTGGTGATTTAGAGGCAGTCGTGCTAACCACTGCACCAGTCGTAAAATTACTTAGTACACTCACAAAAAGCATACTGTACAGCTTCTCCTCACTTGACGATAGAATTCCTTTTCTAAGACCACGTCAGTAAACGAATTTGTCGCTATATGAGGAGCATACTATATTGGTAGTGGGTTTGTGTCACCCATCTTTGATATTGTTTTAATGTCACCTTTGCACCATTTATAACATTTCTGGTATATTTTTAAATGTTTATACAGCAGTGTACTGTATATTGTAATAAACAGAATAGAGGAAATCAGCTCTAATATACATTATTTAAGTACATATGTACAGTGGACCCCCGAGTTTCGTAAAAACTTCACTCCTGAAGTCTGCTCAAGTGCCATTACCGAACGAATTTACTCCCTTAAGGAAAAATTTCACGTAGGTTAGTCTATTTCAGACCCCCAAAAATACACTTCCACAAGAACTTACAAAATTATACTTACATAATTGCACGATTTCCGGGGTATTCGTTAACCGAGGGTCCACTGTATACTGGTCAGAGAGCCCGTCCTAAGTCCGAGTCATCGGTAAACGAGTACGCCGCTAAGTGAGGAGAGGCTGTATTACTATGATAATCATTTGGAAATGCTAAAGCTACAGGAATCATACAGAGCCTAGAACAGAGCTGGTGAACCTATAGATGGATTTTAATAAAGTTGAAATTCCCATACCTGTTACATAGAGAGTAGAATTAGAATTGAATGGTGTCATTTGCGATTCATGTTGGTGAAGCACCTCAGACATGGAGTCTTCAATTAGACGCATCCAGTGGTCAACTTCCATAGTAGGCTCCTGGTACCGTGGCTCATCTGAGTGATAAATCAATGTAATTACCATCATTAAAATACTGAAGACTAAATCAGAGAAAACAAATACCCCTCAGGCAGTTGTCCACAACTTTTCTGCAAAAATGAGCCATATTAGATGGTTAAATATGCAATGAATATCACACCCTTCAAACAAAAGGTGGATTAACATAGTAATTAAACTTTTATTTTTTAACACACCGGCCATCTCCCATCAAGGTAGGGTAACCCGAAAAAAAGAAGAAACACCTTCACCCATCACTCATTCCATTACTGTCTTGCCAGACTCACACTGATACTACAGTTCAGTTGCCCCTCCAAACTGAAAATATCCTAAATTTACCCCTATTCCTATCCCTCTTTCAGAGTGCAGGCACTGTATTTCTCATCTCCAGGACTCAAGTCTGGCTAACCAATTTTCCTGAATCTCTTCATGAATGTTACCTCACTCACACTCCAACAGCACATCAAGTCATGAAACCTAATATGGATGAGAAGTTTATCTATGGATGCAAAACAGGGAATATATTAGAGTATAGTGGTACAAACACTTTCAATGTTTGAAGCAAGAGTTTTGAATAATGCAGTGAAAAGGAGGAGGCAGGTGGCAAGAGGTAATGGAGATGTCATGTGTTAGAGCAACGTGTGGTATGAATATCGTGCAGAGAATGCAGAGCATAGAAATTAAAAAGCGTAGGATTACCAAAGGTAACCCATGTAGAGAGGACAGAGGTTGATAGGCAGACAAGTGTATAAATATGGGGGTGGAAGGTTAAAGTAGAAGTTATCCAAGGAAAGGGTGGAGGAGAGGGTAAAACGAGACAGTTTAAAGGGCTTGAGCAACCAGCAGGCTCGTGTAAGCATGTAAGACAGGTGAATGGAAACACGTGATTGCTGTTGGATTGTGAGAAGGTAACTTTTATGATGGAATTCAGGAAAACTGGTTAGCCAGACTTGAGTCCAAGAGGTGGGAAGGACAATGCCTGTACTCAGGAGGAGGTGTGGGGATGTTGAAGTCAAGAGAGTAATCTAAACTCTGATGTCAACACACTTCTGGAATGACACTGATTGAATAAATGATGGTAAATATGTTTACTTCTTTGGGTCAACAACCTTGGTGGGAAGCTAGCCATTAAGGTAAAAGAAAAAAATGAATACTACTTTAAACACTGCAGTGAGGAGGAGGCTGGAGGCAGATGTGTCATGTTTGAGATCATGGGTGATTATTTAATGGAGGAACAGATGATTGTAGGGGAATATGAAAGGCATAATGGTATGATACTCAGGAAAGATGGAACAGAATATGTTGACCAAGAGGGTGTATACTATATAATTTTTTTTTCCAACAAACTGGCCATATCCCACCGAGGCAGGGTGATCTAAAAAGAAAAACAAAAGTTTTTCTTTTTAAATTTAGTAATTTATACAGAAGGGGTTACTAGCCCCTAGCTACCGGCATTTTAGTCACCTCTTACAACATGCATGGCTTACAGAGGAAGAATTCTTTTCCACTTCCCCATGGAGATTATTATTATACTGTAATCAGGGGGAAAGGGCTAAACCCAAAGGGGTCATACAGTGCATCGGGAATGGAAGGCAGTCAGATTCAACCCAAGGAAGGGCAGGACAGGTACAATGCCTTGGATGAAGAGCACCCCATCTGGGGTGGATGGGAGAAGTGGTCATTCCAGGACTGACGAGAGGGAGAGAGGGAACGAAGAAGAGTTTGAGTGGTATAGGCTTGAGCATCCAGCAAGTGACATTATTTCTTAAGGAAGTAAATTTGTTCGGTAATGGCACTTGAGCAGCATTCTGGAACGAATTTTCGGCGAAAACCGAGGGACCACTGTACTTAATACTAGAGAAATTGATCATAGTTTGAGTTGTACATCTGTTTTTATTTATAGCAGACAGCAAGTTTACTCAAAATAACAATCTGGGGATATAACATTAGGACAAGTTTTCCCATAATTTTGTTAAATGTGCCTATTGTGCATGTTTACTAAAAGGAATGATCAAAATGTTTATAAAACATCAATCGTTAGTAGCACACATGCAAAGAATGGTATTCCATTCCTATTGTAATACTATACTGTGCTTGCATTTTACTATAAAACTGATCACACCTCTCTATTTTTCTCTTATGGCCACAGAATCACCAATACTCTAATAATTATCAGAGCAATTGATAATACAGTGGACCCTCGCTATTCGAACACTCCAAAACTCACCCTTTTAAAACAAACAAACAAACAAACAAATTTTATTTCATTGCAGGTTACATGGGTATTGGAAGTTACAATGTAAATTGAGTGCAAGGAGAGCCACTGACATGCCATGGCATTAGGGGCAGCTTATTCTAGTCCTTAAAAACTAGGTACTTAATATTAGAGAAATTTATTGAGTTTATTCTAGTTAAAAATTATTTTCAAAATTACAATATGATGAAATTTTACTGTTTAAATTATTATATAATGATATTAGATCTTAGATTGTTACAGGTGTTAAGATTCTTGAATGATAATATGGAATTGAGATTATCTTAAGGAAAATAACATTGAGCATTTTTGACATTAACTTATAATATGAGTAGGGGTAACATAATAGTAACATATTATTAAAAATTGAGATTATCGTATAGGAAAGTAACAATGAGCATTTTCAAAGTAGTTTATAGCATGATCATTTAGGTTTGGGTGAGTAGGTGGTTTTTGAGTTGAGTCTTAAATTGATTTTCAGACAAGATTATCTTAATATTTACTGGTAATGAATTCCAGATTCTGGGGCCCTTTATGTGCATAGAATTTTTACATAGGTTGATATGAACACGGGGTATATCAAAAAGTGATCTGTGTCGTGTGTTGTGGTCATGGGTCCTATTAAAGTTGGTGAGGAGAGTTTTGAGCAGAGGGTTTATATTAGAGTGTAAAGTTTTATATATGTAGTAGGCACAAGAGTAAGTATGAATGTTCTTTACGGTGAGTAGTTTGAGACTTTTGAATATTGGTGGAGTATGCTGTCTAGAGTGGGAATTTGTTATCATTCTGACTGCGGCCTTTTGTTGTGTTATGAGTGGTCTAAGGTGATTTAACGTTGTTGATCCCCATGCACAGATTCCATAGGTGAGATACGGGTAGATAAGTGAATGATAGAGTGCAAGGAGAGCTGATTGAGGTACATAATAGCGTATCTTTGATAATATGCCTACTGTCTTCGAGATTTTCTTGGAAATTTGTTGTATATGTGTTTGGAATTTAAGGCTACTGTCAAGGTGGATTCCTAGGAATTTTCCCTCTGTGAGTCTTGTGATGGGTGTACCATTAAGTGTTATGTTAAGTGGAACATTTGTAAGTTTATTATTATTTGTAAGTTTATTATTGTAAGTGCTTTTATAAGTGTATTTTTGGGGGTCTGAAATGGACTAATCTAATTTACATCATTCCTTATGGGAATAAATTCGTTTGGTAACGGCACTTGAACAGCATTCGGGAATGAGGGTGAGTTTTGGAGTGTTCGAATAGCGAGGGTCCACTGTAAATAAAATGCTGTAATTTTTATTTTCTCTAACTCTCATACATGCATCATTTCTACTATAGAAAATCCTTAAACATTTTAAAACTACAAAATATAAAAAAGGACACTTTTTTTTTAATTAAATCCAGAATAAGTCTCACAAAGTACTTACATGGTAGTTTTGTTGCAAAATTAACCAAACGAGGGAGGAATTCTGGGATGCTAAGAATGTACTCCTGATTGATGTCACGTAGAGGTGAGAGGCTCTTAATATTGCTGCGAAGTTTACTTTGTTCATATACTGTAAATAGAAACTTCATATAACTAATCATAAAATTGTGTTTCCCTTTACAATACTATTCACTTAAAAGCTTTACAAGAAAAACAGTAGCACAAACATTATTTATTATACGTACAAAGTAGACTAAAGCACTGACTGATAAAAAGTGGACTCAATATCTAACAAAATTTAACTCATCAGGAAAAAATCTAATTATGGAACATACAAAATAAATATAAATACTCAGTGCTAAGATGGCTGTACTACACTAGTAATTCCACTGATTACAATAAACTATTTTTTTTTTTTTTAACAAACCAACCATATCCCACCGAGGTAGGTGACCTAATAAGAAAAAAGAAAGTTTCTCTTTTTAAATACAGCAATGTATGAAGGAGAAGGAGTTACTAGCCTCTTGCTCTCAGCATTTTAGTCACCTCTTACGACATACATAACTTATTGAGGAAGAATTCTGTTCCAATTCCCCATGGAGTTGAGAGGAAATAAACAAGAACAAGAACTATTAAGACATTAGAAGAAAACCCAGATGGGTATCTATATATAGTAGAGCCCAGCTTTACGGCGTTTTGCCTTACGGCATTCTGCTAATACGGCAATTTCAAATTATGACCAAAATTTGCTATACGGCGAGCGGTCTTTCAAATGCGGCGCGCCTCACCCAGTTTGTTTACATTCTCCGTGAGCACATCTCTCTATTATGTATGGAAATTTTCCAAAATTTCAAGCGTTTTAAAGTTACAGTGGTCCCTCGGTTTTCGGTCATCTCCAAACTCGAACATTTATGTAAGTGTATTTTCGTAAGTGCTTTTGCAAGTGTATTTTTGGGAGTCTGAAATAGACTAACCTACGTGACATTATTTCTTAAGGAAGTAAATTCGTTCGGTAATGGCACTTGAGCAGCATTCTGCAAAGAATTTTCGGCGAAAACCGAGGGTCCACTGTACAGTAACGAACACCCCGGAAATCGTACAATTATGTAAGTATAATATTGTAAGTGCTTGTGGAAGTGTATTTTTGGGGGTCTGAAATAGACTAACAAAAAAGCTATTTTCTCAACATCAATTATCATACATAGCAGCATATGTGTAGAGAACCTAGGATAACCCAAAAAAGTCAGACAAAGTGACTTATTTCTGGTACCTGGCTTGGGCTTGCCACATGATTTTTGGTAAATATTTTTTTTTCTGTTGTTTGTTGGGCTATCTTATTGAAACTTGGGAAATGTATGATGGAAAGATGCTTCTTAACGTACACCAAAAATGAAAAAAATTGGACCATAAATAACGGAGTTCACTTCTCAGCCATTAGCCGCCCCTTAGCGGTATATTTTTGTATGGTTTTTATGGTTGTATTCTTGTTTTTTGGTCTCATTTGATAGAATGGAAGATATATTACAGAAATGGATATGATTTTGATTGGTTTCAGGATGAAAAGTACCTTTAAATTGAGCTCAAAGTAGCGGAAATGTTCGATTTTTGCTGATGTTCAATGAACTTTCTTGTGTAAGTCAAGTTGGTTAACTTTATTAAGTGTACATATTCTAACCTAACCACTCTGTAATCCGGCAAACTCAATAATCCGGCACACTACAGGTCCCAATGATGCCGGATTTGTGATGGTGGACCTGTATTATAACCCCCTTGCTGGATGCTTTACAACTTCTAATAGTTTACCTGCTGAAAAACACACACTGCTGAGGATCATGACTCCATATTCACCACTATCTATTGTTTTGAATTTAGGATTACCTTTCATGTTGGAGTTTTTATTCTTTGAGTGGGTATTGTTTTACAACATCTTTACTTTATTCCCTCTAGATTATTCTTAGGTACAGTACATACATCTTTTTTTTCTATCCTTTAATTTCATAAATGAATAAAACTTGGATCTTCCTCTAAAGTTCAAGGCCTTATTTTTCACAAATAATAAATGCAAAATAAAAATATTATAAAACAATAATAATAATTTTTTTTTTAAACACATTGGCCATTTTCCACCTAGGCAGGGTGATCCAAAAAGAAAGAAAAACCCAAAGAAAAAACTTTCATCTTCGTTCAACACTTTCATCATCATTCATACATAATCAGTCCTTACAGAGGCACTCAGATATAACAGTTTAGATGTCAATCTAAACAGCCAATATCCCAAACCCCTCCTTTAGTGTGCTGGCACTGTACTTCCCACCTCCAGGACTCAAGTCTGGCTAACCGGTTCCCCTGAATCCCTTCACAAAATATTACCCTGCTCACACTCCAACAGCTCATCGGGTCCCAAAAAACATTCGTCTCCATTCACTCCTATCTAACACGTTCACGCACACTTGCTGGAAGTCCAAGCCCCTCACCCACAAAACCTCCTTTACCCCCTCCCTCCAACCTTTCCTAGGATGACCTCTACCCTGCCTTCCTTCCACTACAGATTTATATGCTCTCCAAGTCATTCTACTTTGTTCCATCCTCTCTAAATAATAATTACAAAATAATGTTTGAAGCAATGCAAGTGACTATGGACCAACAAACAGTCATATTACTGTATACAGGGAACACAAACTTTTGATGTCAACCTTCAATAAAAATAAACCATATACTGCACAACAAAACTTTCATGGCAATGTTACTTACGTAAAGTTTTATTTTCATAAACGTCGAGATCTGAAATGGTGACTGCAAGTATACTGCAAAAATTGGCCAAGTACTCTCCGTCCAGCTGGCTAATGAGTCTCTCCAGCCCAGCTGAAACACACAGGAATAACAACACATTTCTAACACTATTTATGCAGCTTTTAAAGATAATACAGTGGACCCTCGGTTAACGAATACCCCGGAAATCGTGCAATTATGTAAGTATAATTTTGTAAGTTCTTGTGGAAGTGTAATTTTGGGGGTCTGAAATAGACTAACCTACGTGAAATTTTTCCTTAAGGGAGTAAATTCGTTCGGTAATGGCACTTGAGCAGACTTCAGGAGTGAAGTTTTTACGAAACTCGGGGGTCCACTGTATATAGAGGTATACATCAATGAGAGAATTATAAACTTCAATAGTTAATTCCAACTTTTTTTAAATGCATTTGTGAACTGCATAACTGCCACAACATTAATATCAATCTCGACTAATATTACCACAACAGTAAACTATTAATTCACTCACAGTACTATTACTTTACTGCATTCTATGAACATTACAGCCTCATTATCTCCAGTTTCAAATGAAAAAATGAAAGCAAATTACTCTTCAACCAAAGTAAAAAAAAATTTTTAATACACCAGCTGTAGGGTGACTTAAAAAAAAAAACTTGCACCATCAATCACTCCATCACTGTCTTGCTAGAGGCGAACTGACACTACAGTTCAGATGCCCTCTCCAAGCTGCACTATCCCACTCCTTCAGAGTGCAGGCACTGTACATTCCACCTCCAGGACTCAAGTTTGGCTAAATGGTTTTCCTGAATCCCTTCATAAATGTTACCTTACCTTGCTAACACTCCAACAGCATGTCAAGACATAAGAAGAATTTGCTTCCACTCACTCCTATCTAAACAAACACACTCAAACAAGCCTGTCGAATGTGCAAGCTCCTCAAATACAAAACTTCCTTTATCTTCCCCCTCCAACCTTTCTTAGAATGACCCCTTTCCCTCCTTCCCTCCACTACACCTCCATAAGAACATAAGAAAGAAGGAACACTGCAGCAGGCCTACTGGCCCATGCGAGGCAGATCCAAGTCTCCAACCGGCTTAAGCCAATGCCCCGACCCAGCCAGGTCAGGTTACATTCACTTAAGGAAGGAGCACGGCATCTGACCTAGAAGCACAAGCTAGTCAGGACCAACTCACACCCACCTGCACCCACTCATATATTTATCTAGCCGACCACCTGGATTTAACCCTCTCCAGGTAAACTCCAGGTAGTCAGGTCACTTCCACTTAAGGAATTAGTACGGCATCTGACCTAGTAGCACAAGCTAGTCAGGTCCAACTCACACCCACCCACACCCACTCATGTATTTATCTAACCTATTTTTAAAACTACACAACGTCCCAGCCCCTATGACGGTACTCAAGAGTTTGTTCCACTCATCCACAACTCTATTACCAAACCAGTGCTTTCCTATATCCTTCCTGAATCTGAACTTTTCCAACTTGAAACCATTGCTGCGAGTCCTGTTTTGGCTGGATATTTTCAGCACGCTATTTACATCCCCTTTATTTATTCCTGTTTTCCATTTATACACCTCAATCATATCCCCCCTAATTCTACGCCTTTCTAGGGAAGATTTCTGATACATAGGATCAACTTTGCTCTATCCTCTCTAAATGTCCAGAACACCTCAATAACCCCTCCTCATCCCTCCGAATAATACTTTTTGTAACTCCACACCTAATCTCCAAACAAATTCTCTGCATAATATTTACACCACACATTGCCTTCAGACATGACAAGTGGTGTTCCACAGGGATCAGTCTTAGGCCCATTGTTGTTTATAATATATATCAATGACCTTGATGAGGGAATTACTAGTGATATGAGCAAATTCGCCGACGACACGAAGATGGGTAGAATAATTGATTCAAACATAGATGTCATAGAACTTCAGGAGGATTTAGACAAACTTAATTCGTGGTCAGAAAAGTGGCAGATGCGGTTCAATGTAGATAGGTGCAAGGTTCTGAAGCTCGGGAGTGTCCATAACCCAAGCACTTATAAGTTAAATAACGTAGAACTTAGCCATACAGATTGCGAGAAGGACTTGGGGGTGATGGTAAGCAGCAACCTTAAACCAAGACAGCAATGCCTAAGCGTACGTAATAAGGCAAATAGATTACTGGGATTTATATCAAGAAGTGTTAGCAACAGAAGTCAAGAGGTTATATTACAGCTTTATACATCATTAGTAAGGCCTCACCTAGATTACGCAGCTCAGTTCTGGTCTCCATATTACAGAATGGACATAAATTCGTTAGAAAACATTCAGCGTAGAATGACTAAATTAATACATAGCATTAGAAATCTTCCTTACGAAGAAAGATTGAAGACCCTAAAATTACATTCACTTGTAAGACGTAGAATGAAGGAGACATGATCGAGGTATACAAGTGGAAAATGGGTATAAACAAAGGGGATATAAATAAGGTCTTGAGGATATCTCTCCAAGAGAGAACCCGCAATAATGGATTCAAGTTAGATAAGTTTAGATTTAGAAAGGATATAGGAAAGTATTGGTTTGGAAATAGGGTAGTTGATGAGTGGAACAGTCTGCCTAGTAGGGTTATTGAAGCTAGGACCTTGGGTAGTTTCAAATTTAGGTTGGATAAATTCATGAGTGAGAGGGGTTGGATTTGAGTGGGACTCGCGCATGAGTGGGTAGAATTGTCAAAGCTTATTTCTTGGGTAGCATTGAAAATTGGGTTGAGCAAATATTCTGTTAGTGGGACGGATTGTGAAGGACCTGCCTAGTATGGGCCAACAGGCCTGCTGCAGTGTTCCTCCTTTCTTATGTTCTTATGTTCTTATGACATCTCTACTGCCTCCAGCTTCTTCCTTGCTGCAATGTTTAATAACCCATGCTTCACAGCCATATCCATAACATTCTTTGTCTCTGCAGAAGCCTCAATGCACTACCCAATAATAATTGTACAACACATTACCCAGCATGTTAACTGGCTTTTTCTTTTTTTCTTTTTATTAACACATCGGCCATTTCCCACCAAGGCAGAGTGGCCCAAAAAAAGCAAAACTTTCACCATCATTCACTCCATCACTGTCTTGCCACAGGCATGCTTACACTACACTTATAAAACTGCCACATTTACACCCTTTCCTTTATAATTTTTAAATTCTCTTTAATCCTCTTTACCCTTATACATGCTCTCTGCCAATCCCCAGGCATCTTCCCCCATCACATGCATAATCTGAACAAATGTACCAACCACTCAAAAATTATATCCCCACCTACTTTCAAAATTTCTATCTTAATCCCATCTATTCCAGTTGTTTTACCCTTTCATTCAGCCACTGTTTCATGCACTTTTTCCCACACTTACATCTAGCTCCCCCTCACTCCTATATGATAGTATACCTCCCTGCTCAATGCAAGAAATTACTCTTCATACATTCTACCCTAGGTATATCACTTCTACATTGTAAAAACTTTTCATATCCTAACAATTTTTTCTCCCTTACCATCTTCCTTATCCCATCATTCCACCAAATGCTCCTCTTTCCTCCAGCACCCACCCTCTTATACCCACAAACTTGTTCTGCACAGTCTTAATACTGCATTCTTGAATCTACTCCATACCTCTTTGATAAATTCATTACCTACTCTCTCTCTAGTCCATCTTTCTCTCCACACACATTTTCTGGTGCCTGCTGCTTGTTAGGGAAACCACAGGGAAGTACAGATTGAATATTTTGGCACAATCAGTTTGCAACCTATGGGATCAGTGAGGACAATGGGTGTATACCTGGACTCTTCCTTGTCAATAGTTGAACAATATTCAAAAGTCTAAAACTACTCACCGTAAAGAACATTCATACTTACTCTTGTGCCTACTACATATATAAAACTTTACACTCTAATATAAACAATCCGCTCAAAATTCTCCTCACCAACTTTAATAGGACCCATGACCACAACACAAGACACAGATCACTTTTTTATATACCCCGTGTTCATATCAACCTATGTAAAAATTCTATGCACATAAAGGGCCCTAGAATCTGGAATTCATTACCAGTAAATATTAAGATAATCTTGTCTGAAAATCAATTTAAGACTCAACTCAAAAACCACCTACTCACCCAAAACTAAATGATCATACTATAAACTACTTTGAAAAATGCTCATTATTACTTTCCTATATGATAATCTCAATTTTTAATAATATGTTACTATTATGTTACCCCCTACCCAATCAAAGCTAAATACTCATATTATAAGTTTGTCAAAAATGCTCAATGTTATTTTCCTTAAGATAATCTCAATTCAATATTACCATTCGAGAATCTAAACACCTGTAACAATCTAATATCATCATATAATAATTTAAACAATACAATTTCATCATATTGTAATTTTGAAAACAATTTTTAACTAGAAAAAACTCAATAAATTTCTCTAATATTAAGTACATAGTCTTTAAGTTACTAGATTAAGCTGCCCCTAATGCCATGGCATGTCAGTGGCTCTCCTTGCACTCAATTTACATTGTAATCACCAATACCTATGTAATCTGCAAAGAAATAAAATTTACTTTACTTTACTTTACATCAACAAAAACTGTTAATTCTTGAAATTCTCCTATTTGCAGTGTCTATGCAGTCAGAAAATATCTTGATAAGCAGATTATGTTAGGCTTTATCTATGTGTTTGTTTCCTCTCATATAAATTTTTGCAATTACAGTCGAACCCTGGAAATCAGCTGGTCTGATTATCGGCCGGCTTGATTATCGATCGCCTTTTTAGGCCCAATTTTTGCCCGATTATCGGCCGTTTCCCAGATTATCATCCCGAGTCCCAGACCTGTCCGCCTGCCCCGCGCAGGTGTCATGAGCCAGTCTCGCTTTGTTTACCCTTGAGTGAACAATACCCAGCGCGCTCATTCAAGCATTTCACAATAATTTTATTGCTCTTAGTGCTTGTCACTGTGAAATATAAGTCACCATGGGTCCAAAGAAGCTTCCTAGTGGCACCCCTGTGGCTAAGAAAGTGAAGAACACCATCGAACTGAAGAAGGAGATAGTAGAAAAATATGAGTGGCGTACGTGTGGGTGAGCTTGCAAGGATGTACGGAAAAAACAAATCTACTATCACCTCTATCCTGGCAAAGAGAAAAGAACTCAAGGAAGCTGATGTTGCAAAAGGTGTTAACATGTTTGCCAAAAATAGATCAAAAACAGTGGATGAGGTTGAGAAGTTGTTGGCGGTGTGGATCAACGAAAAACAGATAGCGGGTGATAGTGTTTCCATGGCGATAATTTGTGAAAAGGCAAGGCAGTTGCACGCAGATCTTGTCAAGACAATGCCTGGAACCAGTGCTGATGCGAGTGATTTTAAAGCCAGCAAAGCCTGGTTTGACATACAGTGGACCCCCGCCTAACGAGCACCCCGGAAATCGTACAATTATGTAAGTATAATATTGTAAGTGCTTGTGGAAGTGTATTTTTGGGGGTCTGAAATAGACTAACCTACGTGACATTATTTCTTAAGGAAGTAAATTCGTTCTGTAATGGCACTTGAGCAGGCTTCTGGAATGAATTTTGCTCGTTAGGTGGGGGTCCACTGTATTTAGGAAACGTAGTGGCATACACAGTGTTGTGAGGCATGGTGAAGCAGCCAGTTCAGACAAACGTGCTGCTGAAAAATTTGTGAGTGAATTTAAGGGGTTCGTAGACAATGAAAAATTCAAACCCCAACAAGTGTTTAATTGTGATGAAACAGGCCTCTTTTGGAAGAAAATGCCAAAGAGGACCTACATTACTCAGGAGATAAAGGCACTGCCAAGACACAAGCCTATGAAAGACAGGCTAACTCTCATGTTGTGCAGTAATGCTTGTGGGGATTTTAAAGTGAAGCCTTTACTGATGTATCACTCTGAAAATCCCACTGTGTTCAAGAAACACAATGTGAACAAGAATAATTTGTGTGTTTTGGAAGGCTAACACCAAGGCATGGGTCACAAAGGCAATTTTCGTGGAATGGCTCACTGGAGTGTTTGGCCCCAGTGTGAAAAAATACCTCCTGGAAAAGAAATTGCCACTCAAGTGCCTCCTGCTACTGGACAATGCTCCTGCTCATCCTCACAACTTTAAAGACTATTTGTCTGAGAACTTCAGTTTTATAAAAGTGAAGTTCTTGCCTCCTAACACCACTCCACTCATCCAGCCCATGGACCAGCAGGTCATTTCTAACTTCAAGAAACTGTACACCAAAGAAGTGTTTCAGAAGTGCTTTGAAGTGACCTCGGACACTGAGTTGACCCTAAGAGAGTTCTGGAAAGATCACTTCAGTATCCTCCATTGCATAGGCCTTATAGGTAAGGCTTGGGAGTGACTTCCAGGACTTTGAACACTGCTTGGAGACCATTGTGGCCAGATTGTGTTGAAAAGAGGGATTTTGAAGGATTTGAGGCTGACCCTGACCCTGACGACCCTGTGCCTGTTGTGGAAGATATTGTGGCATTGGGGAACAGCCTGGGGTTGGAGGTGAGTGGTGAGGATGTGGAAGAGTTAGTGAAGGAGCACAGGGTAGACCTAACCACCGAAGAGCTGAAAGAGCTTCATCAGGATCATCATCAGACGACAGTAGAGAAAATTGATTCACAGGAGGAGGATGGACAGGGTGAGGTAACTTCTTCAGAGATTAACCCTTTGACTGTCGCAAAATTTTGGAAAAATAAATAAATTATTTTTTCTTATGAAATGATAGAGACTCTTTTCCCGATGGTAATGACACCAAAAGTATTAAACTTGATTGAAAACTTATGGAATTATACTCTCGTAAAGTTAGCGATGTCAGCGATATATACGCATCGGCGATTTTGCCGACTTTGAGCCCTATTTTCGGCCAATTCCATTGGGACAGTCGACCAAACTCATAGCTATTT
This sequence comes from Cherax destructor, assembly GCA_009830355.1. NCBI lineage: Eukaryota > Metazoa > Arthropoda > Malacostraca > Decapoda > Parastacidae > Cherax > Cherax destructor. Next base: position 91,142 of record WNWK01004869.1, read on the forward strand.
CTTTAGAACTCCATTTGTTCTATTGATTGAGTACAAGAAATCACCAATTTACCGATTTCAACTACCCAATAAAGTGGTCAGAAATTGGCAATTTTGCCAATTTCATGCAAAATAAAAAAGATGTCAATTTCAAAATAGGGTCCAGAATAAACAATGCAGATATTCCTGGCACTAAAATAAGATGTTATCTGTTCATTAGTCACGTTTTTAGGCCCCTCTTATATTACTCTTGCTTTCTATTTTGATTTTTTATTCACACAAAAAATAGAAGATTTATTGTTACGCAGACTATTGCATTATTGTAAAAATCGTATAAATAATATCTGTGCACTTGTGAAAGAATATTAGACTCACAAGTTGATGTGTATTGGACGCGTGGCATGATTTGTTTATTTTTGAACATTGGCAAAAATCGAACATTTCTGCTATTTTGAACTCAATTTCAAGATCGTTTTCATCATGAAAATACTGAAAATCATCTCTATTCCTGTAACATGTTTTCAATTCTATCAAATGAGACCACGAAAAAGAGAATACAACCATAAATACTATACGAAAATACACCTCAAAGTCGGCGTTTTAATCCAAAAACACGGTCAGAGTTTTTTTTTTCTCATTATGCACTGCGTGCTGCAGGATTTTTTTTATACCGCGCACACTGACCACACAGACCCATTCTCTCATATATGGGCCTACCAGCTTTCTCCCATTTGATTTGAAGCCTCTAGAATTTGTGAGTATATATACGTCCGAAACACTGGCTCGTAAGACGTATATATACAACCGAAACAGTCAAAGGGTTAAGGAAATTTGTTCCAAGTGGAATGATGTTCAGACATTTGTTGAAAAACACCACCCTGAGCAAGCTGAAACAAGCCATATATGCAACATGTTCAGTGACAGAACCTTGTCCCACTTCAGGAAAATGTTAAAGTTCACCAGAAACAGAGCACTCTTGACAGTTATTTTTCTAGAGAGGGGTCTAGTGACTCTCAAGCTGGTCCTAGTGGGATTAAAAGACAAAGAAGGGAAGTAACCCCAGAGAGGGACTTGTTACCTGAAGTCCTTATGGAGGGGGATTTCCCTTCCAAACAATGAGTGCTCCCTCCCCCTGTCCTCCTCCCTATCTTCCAGATGCCAGCAAGCCTTTTCAATAAAGTAAATGTTATTTATTATTATGTTATTTATTATTTATGTATGTATTTATTATTATTTTGTGTTAATAATGTTGTTTTGTGTATGTAAAACTATAGTTAATCTTTACAAAATTAATTTTTTGTGAATATTTTTGGGTGTCTGGAACGGATTAATTGTATTTACATTATTTCTTATGGGAAATAAAGGTTCAGAAATCGGCCAGTTCGATTTTAGGCCTAGCTCCTGGAACGGATTAGGGCCGATTTCCGGGGGTCCACTGTAGTTTGTTAGTGGGTTTGACTAACTACTTGCTAAAAAGACTTCAGTCTGTACTAAATTGTGCTGCAAGACTGATAATTTTGCTCTCAACTGAGGTTCCCACTAGTCCCTAAAAGTACAAGCTGCACTGACTCCCTATCAATTAAAGAACTTTATTTAAGATCTGCTTATTTACTTATTAAAACTACTTTAATGTATGTATCCAAGTACCTTGCTATACACTTGTACCTCTTACATCATGCTCAGAAAGGTTTCTGTGAATTGCCATGAACCATTTTCGACTGACTGAACCTTGTGCTATTGGCAGAGCTGGATTAAGATTTTGTAGGCCCCTGGGCTACAGGTACGGTGAGGCCCCCCTGTCATATTTTCAAAAGGAAAAAAGTTAAAGAAATATTAAATTTATTTTTAAAAGGTTAATAACAATTAAAATTCAAACACTTGCTTTGCGTAATTTCTTGGAAACAAATTGTGAACACTTGTCATTTAATCTCTGGAGGCCCTCCCGCTGGAGGAGGCCCCTGGGCTGCACCCCCTAAAACCAATGCCTTAATGTGGCCCTGGCTGTTGGGGAAAAATAATTCGCAGAAAGAGCCTTTTCTTTTGTAGGTCCTAGACTGTTCAACAGGCTGCCAGTGTCTATTGAGAGTTAAAAGCACATTTCTTTTCTAGAGCTTATGATCCTGCTCATACTGTCACTCTTGAATATAAACATGAGTCTTTTCATTATTGTTGTTGCATTTATGGTTAGGTGTGCAAGTGCTTGTGAATTTCTTAAAAGAACAGGCACTCAAGAATAATAAAATCCCAAATTATTATTATTACAGGTCCAATTCCTTTATCCGAAATTCTGAAATTCAAAAAGTTCCGAAAAACGAAGTTTTTTGTGGAGTGTGAAGCGTCAATCACTGACAATCAGTTATGTCTCAGCGCTTGTAGTGTTAATACGTGCGTTTGCTGTTTGCTGATATTTTGTTTTTGCTTTTTATTTTGTGACTGTTTAATTTCACTGTGAAAATGTCAAAAAGAGCTGCAGATACCCATATGGGTAACAGTGAGAAAAAGAAAAGGAAGCATCTGACATTATCAATAACGCAGAAAGTAGTTATTGCAGAAGCTTGATTGTGGTGTGTCAGTGTGGCGTCTTACTGAAGAATATGGTGTTGGAACTACCATTGTTTATGATTTAAAGAAATTGCGTTAAATAGAAATAAGCATGAGAATAATAATGATGATGATGATGACATTGTGAACACAGGTGAAAAAGTCCCCATAGACGATATGGTGAAAATCTGTGATCAGTTAAGTCTTTAAAAACCCCGTCCGTCATAGTGCTGCTTCATCACTTGAGAATCATGTTCCTGGTCTATAATTATCCCATTATTTCATTTATCAATACAGCCTCTCCTCATTTACCGACGTACTCGTTTACCAACAACTCTTGAGTTATGACGGGCTCTCCGACAAATAAAATAAAAAAAAAATAGTACTATGCCGTATGAGAACTTGGGTCATGCATCTCAATCTCCTCCTTACAGCCTCTCAGTACACTAGCTTTTAAAGTCTCCAAGACTATATACAGCCTCTCCTCACTTAGCGATGGAGATAGGGACCCAAGACCCCGTCAGTAAAAGAATTCGTCACTAAACGAGGAGCATACTAGTATAATGGTAGTGGATTTGTGTCAACCATCTTTGATATTGTTTTAATGTCACCTTTGCACTATTTATAAAATTTCTGGTATATTTTTAAATGTTTATTCAGCAGTGTACTGCATATTGTAATAAACAGAATTGAAGAAATCAGCTCTAATATACATTATTTAGGTATAAATACTGGTCAGAGAGCCAGTCGTAAGTCCGAGGCGTCGGTAAACGAGTACGTCGCTAAGTGAGGAGAGGCTGTATTTGTACAAATTTGAACTTGATTGAGTACCCCATAGTACAAGATAGAAGTGCAGCAGCACTTGTATAGGCTTCGTAGCTAACATTTAAAGCACTCCAGAGCGATTGTTATTACTGTATTACTAGAAATAAATCTTTATCTTTTTTATTATTATTATTATTATTATCACCATCAACATACCTTGTTCACTGCGTTTAATCATTTCTTAATTAAGCTGCCACGAGAGAGACAGAATGTAAACACACAGACGAACACACCAGCTGATCCCTTTACTGTGAACTTCTTTTGTACTTCTTCCATTTTCCTCTTGTTTTTCCTCTTCCAAGTGCTGCTGCACTTATAACTATCTTGTACTATGGGGTGCAAAATAGATGTGCAGCAGCACTTGGAAGAGGAAAAACAAGAGGAAAATGGAAGAAGTACATAATCAAGGGATCAACTGGTGTGTTGACATTTTCTGTGTCTCGTGGCAACTTAAGAAATTATTATACTCAGTGAACAAGGTATTTCAGTGGGGAGAAATAAATGGGATTAAGTCAGGAGTATCTGAGAGAGTTAGAGCTAAGGAAGGGGTAGCAATAATGTTGAAGGATCAGTTATGGAAGTAGAAGAGGGAATATAAATGTGTAAATTCAAGGATTATGTGGATTAAAATAAGGGTTGGATGCGAAAAGTGGGTCATAATAAGCGTGTATGCACCTGGAGAAGAGAGGAGTGTAGGGGAGAGAGAGAGATTTTGGGAGATGTTAAGCGAATGTATAGGAACTTTTGAACCAAGTGAGAGAGTAATTGGGTTTTTTTTATTTTTTTTTTATTAACACATCGGCCGATTCCCACCAAGGCAGGGTGGCCCGAAAAAGAAAAACTTTCATCATCATTCACTCCATCACTGTCTTGCCAGAGGGGTGCTTTACACTACAGTTATAACACTGCAACATTAACACCCCTCCTTCAGAGTGCAGACACTGTACTTCCCATCTCCAGGACTCAAGTCCGGCCTGCCAGTTTCCCTGAATCCCTTCATAAATGTTACTTTGCTCACACTCCAACAGCACGTCAAGTATTAAAAACCATTTGTCTCCATTCACTCCTATCAAATACGCTCACACATGCTTGCTGGAAGTCCAAGCCCCTCGCACACAAAACTTCCTTTACCCCCTCCCTCCAACCTTTCCGAGGCCGACCCCTACCCTGCCTTCCCTCCACTACAGATTTATACACTCGAAGTTTTTCTGTCTCGTTCCATTCTCTCTACATGTCCGAACCACCTCAACAACCCCTCCTCAGCTCTCTGGATAATAGTTTTGGTAATCTCGCACCTCCTCCTAATTTCCAAACTCCGAATTCTCTGCATTATATTCACACCATACATTGACCTCAGACATGACATCTCCACTGCCTCCAGCCTTCTCCTCGTTGCAACATTCATCACCCATGCTTCACACCCATATAAGAGTGTTGGTATAACTATACTCTCATAAATTCCCTTCTTTACTTCCATGGACAAAGTTCTTTGTCTCCACAGACTCCGAAGTGCTCCACTCACCCTTTTTCCCTCATCAATTCTATGATTCACCTCATCCTTCATAGACCCATCTGCTGACATGTCCACTCCCAAATATCTGAATACATTCACCTCCTCCATACTCTCCCCCTCCAATCTGATATCCAATCTTTCGTCACCTAATCTTTTTGTTATCCTCATCACCTTACTCTTTCCTATATTCACTTTCAATTTTCTTCTTTTACACACCCTACCAAATTCATCCACCAACCTCTGCAACTTCTCTTCAGAATCTCCCAAAAGCACAGTGTCATCAGCAAAAAGCAACTGTGACAACTCCCACTTTGTATTTAATTCTTTATCTTTTAACCCCACACCTCTTGCCAAGACGCTTGCATTCACTTCTCTTACAATCCCATCTATAAATATATTGAACAACCACGGTGACATCACACATCCTTGTCTAAGGCCCACTTTTACTGGGAAATAGTCCCCTTCCCTCCTACACACTCTAAAAACTCTTCACTGCTTTCAGTAACCTACCTCCTATTCCATACACCTGCAACATCTGCCACATTGCCCCCCTATCCACCCTATCATATGCCTTTTCCAAATCCATAAATGCCACAAAAACCTCTTTACCCTTATCCAAATACTGTTCACCTATATGTTTTACTGTAAACACTTGGTCTACACACCCCCTACCTTTCCTAAAGCCCCCTTGTTCATCTGCTATCCTGCTTTCTGTCTTACTCTTAATTCTTTCAATAATAACTCTACCGTACACTTTACCAGGTACACTCAACAGACTTATTCCCCTATAATTTTTGCACTCTCTTTTGTCCCCTTTGCCTTTATACAAAGGAACAATACACGCTCAACTGCCAATCCCTAGGTACCTTACCCTCTTCCATACATTTATTAAATAATAGCACTAACCACGCCAAAACTATATCCCCACCTGCTTTTAACATTTCTATTTTTATCCCATCAATCCCAGCTGCCTTACCCCCTTTCATTCTACCCACTGCCTCACGAACTTCCCCCCCACTCACAACTGGCTCTTCCACACTCCTACAAGATGTTATTCCTCCTTGCCCTATACACGAAATCACACCTTCCCTGTCTTCATCAAAATTTAACAACTCCTCAAAATATTCCCTCCATCTTCACAATACCTCTAACTCTCCATTTAATAACTCTCCTCTCCTATTTTTAACTGTCAAATCCATTTGTTCCCTAGGTTTCCTCAACTTATTAATCTCACTCCAAAACTTTTTCTTATTTTCAACAAAATTTGTTGATAACATCTCACCCACTCTCTCATTTGCTCTCTTTTTACATTGCTTCACCACTCTCTTAACCTCTCTTTTTCTCTCCATATACTCTTCCCTCCTTGCATCACTTCTACTTTGTAAAAACCTCTCATATGCTAACTTTTTCTCCCTTACTACTCTCTTTACATCATCATTCCACCAATCGCTCTTCTTCCCTCAGGGAAACCGGCAGGCTGGACTTGAGTCCTGGAGATGGGAAGTACAGTGTCTGCACTCTGAAGGAGGGATGTTAAATGTTGCAGTTTTATAACTGTAGTGTAAGCATGCCTCTGGTAAGACAGTGATGGAGTAAATGATGATGAAAGTTTTTCTTTATCGTGCCACCCTGCCTTGGTGGGAAATGGCCGATGTGTTAATAAAAAAATAAAAAAATTCTTCTTCTTCTTTCAACAAATCGGTCGTTTCCCACCGAGGCAGGGTGGCCCAAAAAGAAGAACAAAAGTTTCTCTTTTCAACTTTAGTAACTTTAGGAGAAGGGGTTACTAGCCCCTTGCTCCCACCATTTTAGTCGACTCTTACGACACGCATGGCTTACAGAGGAAGAATTCTGTTCCACTTACCCATAGAGATAAGAGGAAATAACAACTAGAACTAGTAAGAAAATAGAAGAAAACCCAGAGGGGTGTGTATATATATACAGTCATCCCTTGGTTTTCAATTTTAATCTGTTCCAGATGGATCAGCTAAAACCAAAATCGGTGAAAACCAAAACTATTTTCCCCATAAGAAATAATGGAAATTCAATTAATCCGTTCCAGAAACCCAGAAGTTTGGAAAAAAAAAAATGGGGGGCCTTAACCCTTTCAGGGTTATTGACGTACTAGTACGGCTTACGCCCTGGGGTTATTGACGTACTAGTACGCCTAAATTCTAGCACCCTCAAATCAAGCAGAAACAGGCTGTTAGGCCTAGATGTGATAGAATGGGTCTGTGTGGTCAGTGTGTGCAGTATAAAAAAAATTCCTGCACCACACAGTGCATAATGAGGAAAAAAAAACTCTGACCGTGTTTTTGGTTTAAAACAGCGACTTTGCAGTCTATTTTCGTATGGTATTTATTGATGTATTCTCGTTTTCTTGGTCTCATTTGATAGACTGGAAGATATATTACAGAAATAGAGATGATTTTGATTGGTTTGACAAAGACAAGTACCTTGAAATTGAGCTCAAAGTAGCGAAAATGTTCGATTTTTGACGATGTTCAAGAGTAAACAAATCACACCATGCATCCAATACACATCAACTGGCGAGTCTAATATTCATGCACAAGTGCTCTATTATTATTTATACCATTTATACAATGATGCAGTTGTATACATAACAGTAAATCTTCTATTTTTTTGTGAGAATAAAAAATCAAAATGAAAAGCAAAAGTAATGTAAGAGGGGCCTGGAAACGTGACTAATGAACAGAGAAGACGTTATTTTAGTGCCAGGAATGTCTGCCTTGTTTATTTTGGACCCTATTTTGAAATTGGCATCGTTTGAAATTTGTGTGAAATTGGCCAAATTGCCATTTTCTGACCACTATTTTGGGTAGTTGTAATAGGTAAATAGGCGGTTTCTTGTACACAATCGATAGAGGAAATGGAGTTCTAGCGAAATAGCTATAATTTTAGTTGCCTGAAACATTGGAATTTGCCGAAAATAGGGCTCAAATTGGGCGAAATCGCCGATGCGTAAGTGTCATGGCTGCCGCTAACTTCGCGAAAGCATAATTTTGTTAGTTTTCGATCAAATTTCATAATTTTTGTGGCGTTATGATCGGAAAAAGATTCTCTATCATTTCATAAGAAAAAATATTTTTTTTTTTTTTTAAATTCTTGGACCCTGAGAACGAGTTTCGGAGACCCCCCTTGGACCCTGAAAGGGTTAAAGATAGATTTACATGCACAAATGAATGAACTCTATGTGGCACTTACCTTTATTGAAGACTGATGTTGCTGGATGGAAGAGAGGGAGGAGGGGAGAGGATAGAGACCCTATTTTTTGGAAGGGGAATCCTTCGATAAGGAATTTAGGTACCAAGTCCTTATCCGGGTCACTTCCCTGCATGCCTGCTACACTCCCTCCCTGCCTGCTACACTCCCTGCATACCTGCTACACTGCATCCTTCCCCTGCATACCTGCTACACTCCCTGCATACCTGCTACACTCCCTGCATACCTGCTACACTCCCTGCATACCTGCTACACTCCCTGCATACCTGCTACACTCCCTGCATACCTGCTACACTCCCTGCATACCTGCTACACTCCCTGCATACCTGCTACACTCCCTGCATACTCACTCCTGCATACCACACTCCTGCATACATGCTACACTCCCTGCATACATGCTACACTCCCTGCATACATGCTACACTCCCTGCATACATGCTACACTCCCTGCATACATGCTACACTCCCTGCATACATGCTACACTCCCTGCATACATGCTACACTCCCTGCATACATGCTACACTCCCTGCATACATGCTACACTCTTAAACTCCATGTTTCTCACTTTCTTTACCAAAGGACTGGCACTAGGAGCTTTCTTTGGGCCCATGGTAGCTTATTTAGTAGTCACACACAATAATCAAGGGCCAAAAACAATGAATTGTTAATAAATGTTTTGTATGAACTCCTGGGATGATGTTCACTCAAGCATAAACAATGCTACACTGCGTGACAATGTGCGTGGGTGGCGGTCTAGCGGGCTTTGTATGTGTGGGGCACTGGTGGACAGGTTCCGTACCATCAGTGAAAACTGAGACAATCGGTGAAAACTTAGACAATTGAAAACCAAGGGATGACTGTATATGCTTGTACATGCATGTGTAATGTGACTTAAGTGTAAGTAGAAGTAACAAGACATATCTGAAATCTTGCATATTTATGAGACAGAAAAAAGACACCAGCAATCCTACCATCATGTAAAACAATTACAGGCTTTCGTTTTACACTCGCTTGGCAGGACGGTAGTACCTCCCTGGGCGGTTGCTGCCTACCAACCTACTACCGTAAAATTATTATTATTATTATTATTATTACATTCTCTGTCTCTCATGCCAGCTTAATAAATGATTAAACTCAGTGAACATGGTATGTGGATGGTAATAATAAAAAAGTGACCGCGACCATTACAGAAAACGTTACCCGCCTGAAGGGTAACTATAGAAGATATAATAACAATAACAATAACAAACAATAACAAACAATAACAATAACAATAACAATAACAATAACAATAACAATAACAATAACAATAACAATAACAATAACAATAACAATAACAATAACAATAACAATAATAATAATAATAATAATAATAATAATAATAATAATAATAATAATAATAATAATAATAATAATAATAATAATAATAATAATAATAATAATAATAATAATAATAATAATAATAATAATAATAATAATAATAATAATAATAATAATAATAATAATAATAATCCTTCTTAGGTAGTAGGTTGGCAGACAGAAGCGGCCCAGGGAGGTACTACAGTCCTGTCAAGCGAGTGTAAAATGGAAGCCTGTAATTGTTTTACATGATGGTAGGATTGCTGTTGTCTTTTTTCTGTCTCATAAACATGCAAGATTTCAGGTATGTCTTGTTACTTCTACTTACACTTAGGTCACACTACACATTCATGTACAAGCATATGTATATACACACACCCCTCTGGGTTTTCTTCTATTTTCTTACTAGTTCTTGTTCTTATTTCCTCTTATCTCCATGGGGAAGTGGAACAGAATTCTTCCTCCGTAAGCCATGCGTGTCGTAAGAGGAGACTAACATGCTGGGATCAAGGGGCTAGTAACCCCTTCTCCTGTATATATTACTAAATGTAAAATGGGAAACTTTCGTTTTTCATTTTGGGCCACCCCACTTCGGTGGGAAACGGCCGACGTGTTGAAAGAAGAAGTTTACTGAGTATACCAGGTAAAGTGTACGGTAGGGTTATTATTGAAAGAATTAGAGGTAAGACAGAGAGTAGGATTGCAGATGAGCAAGGAGGCTTTAGAGTGGGTAGGGGATGTGTAGCTCAAGAGTTTACATTGAAGCATATATGTGAACAGTATTTAGATAAAGGAAGGGAAGTTTTCATTGCATTTATGAATTTAGAAAAGGCATATGATAGAGTGGATAGGGAGCAATGTGGCAGATGTTGCAAGTGTATGGAATAGGTAGTAAGTTACTGAATGCTGTAAAGAGCTTTTATGAGGATAGTGAGGCTAAGGATAGGGTGTGTAGGAGAGAGGGAGATTACTTCCCGGTAAAAGTAGGTCTTAGACAGGGATGTGTAATGTCACCATGGTTGTTTAATATATTTATAGATGGGGTTGTAAAAGAAGTAAATGCTAGGGTGTTGGGGAGAGGGGTGGGATTAAATTATGGGGAATTAAATGCAAAATGGGAGTTGACACAGTTACTTTTTGCTGATGATACTGTGCTTATGGGAGATTCTAAAGAAAAGTTGCAAAGGTTAGTGGCCGAGTTTGGGAGGGTGTGTTAGGTAGAAAGTTGAAAGTGAACATAGATAAGAGTGAGGTGATGAGGGTATCAAATGATTTAAATAAAGAAAAATTGGATATGACATTGGAGAGAAGGATTATGGAAGAAGTGAATGTTTTCAGATATTTGGGAGTTGACTTGTCAGCAGATGGATTTATGAAGGATGAGGTTAACTATAGAATTGATGAAGAAAAAAAGGTGAGTGGTGCTTTGAGGTATCTGTGGAGACAAAAAAGTTATCCATGGAGGCAAAGAAGGGAATGTACGAAAGTATAGTGGTACCAACACTCTTATATGGGTGTGAAGCATGGGTTGCAAATGCTGCAGCGAGTAGGCGGCTGGAGGCAGTGGAGATGTCCTGTCTAAGGGCCATGTGTCGTATAAATATTATGCAGAAAATTCGGAGTGTGGAAATTAGGAGAAGGTGTGGAGTTACTAAAAACATTAATCAGAGGGCTGAAGAGGGGTTGTTGAGGTGGTTTGGTCATTTAGAGAGAATGGATCAAAGTAGAATGACTTGGAGAGCGTATAAATCTGTAGGGAAAGGAAGGCGGGGTAGGGGTCGTCCTAGAAAAGGTTGGAGGGAGGGGGTAAAGGAGGCTTTGTGGGCAAGGGACTTGGACTTCCAGCAAACATGTGTGAGCATGTTAGATAGGAGTGAATGGAGACGAATGGTTTTTGGGACCTGACGAGCTGTTGGAGTGTGAGCAGGGTAATATTTTGTGAAGGGATTCAGGGAAACCAATTAATTGATTTAGTTGGACTTGAGTCCTGGAAATGGGAAGTACAATGCCTGAACTTTAAAGGAGGGGTCTGGGATAGTGACAGTTGGGAGGGACTTATTCTCAGCTGTCGTATCTGAGCGCCTCTGCAAAGACTGATTATGTATGAGTGAGGTGAAAGTGTTGAATGATGATGAAAGTATTTTCTTTTTGGGGATTTTCTTTCTTTTTGGGTCACCCTGCCTCGGTGGGAGATGGCCGACTTGTTGAGAGAGAAAAAAAAAAAAGTATAGTTGAGTATTTAAGCTATGAAATTTGAACATAATTTTGAAACAATAGTTTTACAATTTTGAAGCATTACAGTTTTATAATACAGTGGACCCCCGAGTTTCAGCCATAATTCGTTCCAGAAGGCTGTTTAAGTGCCATTTCCGAATGAATTTATTCCCATAAGGAATAATGTACAGAAGGTTAGTCCATTTCAGACCTCCAAAAATACACTTACAAAAGCACTTACAATAATACACTAACATAATTGGAGGATAGATGGGCTAGTGAGAGTGTAGGCAATGGGGTCGAAGATGTATGGGGTAGATTTAAAAATGTAGTGTTAGAGTGTTCAGCAGAAGTTTGTGGTTACAGGCGAGTGGGTGCGGGAGGGAAGAAGAGCGATTGGTGGAATGATGATGTAAAGAGAGTAGTAAGGGAGAAAAAGTTAGCATATGAGAGGTTGTTACAAAGTAGAAGTGATGCAAGGAGGGACGAGTATATGGAGAGAAAAAGAGAGGTTAAGAGAGTGGTGAAGCAATGTAAAAAGAGAGCAAATGAGAAAGTGGGTGAGATGTTATCAACAAATTTTGTTGAAAATAAGAAAAAGTTTTGGAGTGAGATTAATAAGTTGAGGAAGCCTAGGGAACAAATGGATTTGACAGTTAAAAATAGGAGAGGAGAGTTATTAAATGGAGAGTTAGAGGTATCGGGAAGATGGAGGGAATATTTTGAGGAGTTGTTAAATGTTGATGAAGACAGTGAAGCCGTGATTTCGTGTATAGGGCAAGGAGGAATAACATCTTGTAGGAGTGTGGAAGAGCCAGTTGTGAGTGTGGGGGAAGTTCGTGAGGCAGTGGGTAGAATGAAAGGGGGTAAGGCAGCTGGGATTGATGGGATAAAGATAGAAATGTTAAAAGCAGGTGGGGATATAGTTTTGGAGTGGTTAGTGCTATTATTTAATAAATGTATGGAAGAGGGTAAGGTACCTAGGGATTGGCAGAGAGCGTGTATTGTTCCTTTGTATAAAGGCAAAGGGGACAAAAGAGAGTGCAAAAATTATAGGGGAATAAGTCTGTTGAGTGTACCTGGTAAAGTGTATGGTAGAGTTATTATTGAAAGAATTAAGAGTAAGACAGAAAGCAGGATAGCAGATGAACAAGGGGGCTTTAGGAAAGGTAGGGGGTGTGTTTACAGTGAAACATATAGGTGAGCAGTATTTGGATAAGGGTAAAGAGGTTTTTGTGGCATTTATGGATTTGGAAAAGGCGTATGATAGGGTGGATAGGGGGGCAATGTGGCAGATGTTGCAGGTGTATGGAATAGGAGGTAGGTTACTGAAAGCAGTGAAGAGTTTTTATGAGGATAGTGAGGCTCAAGTTAGAGTGTGTAGGAGGGAAGGGGACTATTTCCCAGTAAAAGTGGGCCTTAGACAAGGATGTGTGATGTCACCGTGGTTGTTCAATATATTTATAGATGGGGTTGTAAGAGAAGTGAATGTGAGGGTCTTGGCAAGAGGTGTGGGGTTAAAAGATAAAGAATTAAATAAAAAGTGGGAGTTGTCACATTTGCTTTTTGCTGATGACACTGTGCTTTTGGGAGATTCTGAAGAGAAGTTGCAGAGGTTGGTGGATGAATTTGGTAGGGTGTGTAAAAGAAGAAAATTGAAAGTGAATATAGGAAAGAGTAAGGTGATGAGGATAACAAAAAGATTAGGTGACGAAAGATTGGATATCAGATTGGAGGGAGAGTATGGAGGAGGTGAATGTATTCAGATATTTGGGAGTGGACATGTCAGCAGATGGGTCTATGAAGGATGAGGTGAATCATAGAATTGATGAGGGAAAAATGGTGAGTGGAGCACTTCGGAGTCTGTGGAGACAAAGAACTTTGTCTGTAGTGGAGGGAAGGCGGGGTAGGGGTCGGCCTAGGAAAGGTTGGAGGGAGGGGGTAAAGGAAGTTTTGTGTGCGAGGGGTTTGGACTTCCAGCAAGCATGTGTGAGCGTATTTGATAGGAGTGAATGGAGACAAATGGTTTTTAATACTTGACGTGCTGTTGGAGTGTGAGCAAAGTAACATTTATGAAGGGATTCAGGGAAACTGGCAGGCCGGACTCGAGTCCTGGAGATGGGAAGTACAGTGTCTGCACTCTGAAGGAGGGGTGTTAATGTTGCAGTTTTATAACTGTAGTGTAAAGCACCCCTCTGGCAAGACAGTGATGGAGTGAATGATGATGAAAGTTTTTCTTTTTCGGGCCACCCTGCCTTGGTGGGAATCGGCCGATGTGTTAATAAAAAAAAATAATAATAATTGTTCAAGTTTTGAGGTGGTCGAAACTCGGGGGTCCACTGTATATCAACATAATAATTTGTTATTTGTAGTAATGCAATTTATTAAATCAGATCAAACAAATCAAATCAATTATTTGTGTTGCAATAACAGTTTATATGGTCATTAGATGAGTTACAAGGAGTACAAGAGTACATGAGAATGGATTTTTTTATTTGGTAATGCTGTAGAAACAAAGTTAGATTAGGTTGCATTAATTATAACAGATTTATACATTTATGAGATATAAGTTTCAACATTTGCACTAGATTAAGTTTAAGAAATTATTGTTCTTTGAGCAATTATGTAAGGGGTTTTGAGGCTAGGGGAGTAACACAGTAAATAATGTTATTTTGAGGCAGTGGAAAGTCATTTATTAACTTTGTAGGTAATGTTAACCCTTTGAGGGTCGAGAGGCCCTCTTTCAAAATTGTTCTCAGGGTCGAAAACTTTTCAGAAAAAAAATAATTATTTTTTCTTATGATATGATAGAGAATCTTTTTCCGATCATAACGCCACCAAAATTATGAAATTTGATGGAAAACTAACGGAGTTATGCTTTTGCGAAGTTAGCGGTATCGATGACATTTACGCATCGGCTATTTCGCCCACTTTGAGCCCTATTTTCAGCAAATTCCAATGTCTCAGTCTACTAAAATTATAGCTATTTCGCTAGAACTCCATTTCTTCTATCGACTGAGTACAAGAAACCGCCTATTTACCAATTGCAACTACCCAAAATAGTGGTCAGAAAATGGCAAATTGGCCAATTTCACACAAATTTCAAACGATGCCAATTTCAAAATAGGGTCCAGAATAAACAAGGCAGACAATCCTGGCACTAAAGTAACATCTTCTCTGTTCATTAGTCACGTCTCCAGGCCCCTCTTACATTATTTTGGTTTTCCATTTTTAATTTTTATTCTCACAAAAAAATAGATTTAATGTTATGTATACAACTGCATCATTGTAGAAACGGTATAAATAATATCAGTGCACTTGTGCAAGAATATTAGACATGCCACTTGATGTGTATTGGACGAATGGCGTGATTTGTTTACTCTTGAACATCAAAAAAATCAAACATTTTCGCTACTTTGCGCTCAGTTTCAAGGCACTTGTCATCGTAAAACCAATCAAAATCATCTCAATTTCTGTAAAATATCTTCCATTCTATTGAATGAGACCAAGAAAACCAGAATACAACCACAAATACCATACAAAAATACACCCGAAATTCGCTGTTTTAAACCAAAAAAACGGTCGGAGTTTTTTTTTTCTCATTATGCACTGCGTGCTTCAGGATTTTTTTTATACTGCGCACACTGACCCCGCAGACCCATTCTTTCATATGTAGGCCTTCCAGCTTTCTTCCACCAGATTTGAAGGCACTAGAATTTAGGCGTACAAGTACGTGACCGACCCTGTCTGCAATGACGTACTAGTACGGGACCGACCCTCAAAGGGTTAAGTATATTGTATATTTAGTTTTGGGTGAGTAGGTGGTTTTTTTTAGCAGAGTTTTGAATTGATGTACAGACAGGGTTTCTTTGGTAATCATAGGTAATGAATTCCAAATTTTTGGGCCTTTCAATGTGCATTGCGTTTTTGCAGTGTGAGGTGGACGCGGGGAAAATCGAAGAGTGATCTGTGCCTTGTGTTATGTTCATGTGTCCTGTTAAGGTTGTTAAGGAGAATTTTGAGTTGTGGGTTAATATTTGAGTTTAGTATTCTATGTATGTAACAGGCACTGTAAAAAAATATGGATGTCTTGTATGGTGAGTAAGTTTAGACTTTTGAATATTGGTGGAGTATGTTGTCTGGAGTGGGAATTTGTCATCATTCTGATTGCAGCCTTTTGTTGTTATTAATGGTCTGAGATGATTTATTATTGTTGAGCTCCATGCGCAGATTCCATAGGTGAGATAGGGGTAAATGAGTGAGTGATACAGGGAAAGGAGAGCTGGTTGTGGAACATAGTACCTTATCTTGGATAGTATTCCTACGGTCTTGGAGACTTTCTTGGAAATTTGTTATATATGTGTCTGAAATTTGAGGCCACTGTCAAGGTAGATTCCTAAGAATTTTCCCTCTGTGAGTTTTGTGACAAGTGATCCATTTATCATTATGTTAAGTGGTACATTTGTAGCTCTGTTCCCAAACTGAATGAAATAGGTTTTATCAACATTGAGAGTAAGCTTGTTAGTCATCATCCAGGTAGATATTTTCTGTAATTCAGCATTTACAGTATTGGCTAGTATGACTGGGCATGGGTGAGAGAAGATGTATGTAGTGTCATCTGCAAACAGTATGGGTTTGAGTAATTGAGATGCATTTGGTAGGGGGTTTATGTAAATAAGAAAAAAGTGGGCCAAGAACACTTCCCTGCAGGACACCAACTGTAATTGTTTGTGTGGAAGAGTTAGCTCCATTTGTATACACATACGTATTGGGTTCTGTCGCTAAGGTATGACTTTAGGTAGTTGAGGGAGTGCCCTCTTATACCATAGTGTGATCCTTTTAAGTGTAACAGATCATGGTCAACTGTATCAAAAGCTTTACGTAAATCAATGAAGATTCCCAGTGGGATTTCTTTTTTCTCGAGAGCAAAGACTGAAAAAAGTGCGATTTTCTCGAATTTTTTTGTTTTTTCAAGTACATAATCAGCTATGTAAGCGTTTCCAGGAATATTTTGGAAGTAAGTCATTGACCTATTTCATGTTGTATTACCATTAATAATAAACATAAAACTGAATGTTTTAATTTTGGGTGGTGACACTTTTGAAGTATCAGTAAGGGGTGATTCCTCGTTTAGTGACGAAATCGTTTACCGACGGGGTCTTAGGCCCCTATCTCCGTCGTTGAGGAGAGGCTGTATATTACTCTATAAATAAACCACAGTAGTATTTGTAGTCTTTATTTATCCCACTTAGTGTGAGCATTCATACGTTTTTGCTGCAGTGTTAATGTCTGATTATGGGGTGCTGCCCGAGACCCCACCTTCATTCTGAAATTCAAAAAATTCTGAAATTCGAAATACTACTGGCCCCAAGGGTTTCGGATAAAGGAATATGGACCTGTATTACTATTAGTTAGCAGACATTCTGAAGTGGAACAAGAGTAGTGTTAAGGAGTGGTACATTTAAAATAAGTTTACATATACAGTGGTACCTCGACTTACGATGGTCCACAAACTCACCCTTGTATGTCTACCTGGAGTCTACCTGGAGAGAATTCCAGGGGTCAACGCCCCCGCGGCCCGGTCCGTGACCAGGCCTCTTGTTGGACCAGAGCCTGATCAACCAGGCTGTTACTGCTGGCCGCACGCAGTCCAACGTACGAACCACAGCCCGGCTGATCAGGTACCGACTTGAGGTGCCTGTCCAGTGCCTGCTTGAAGACAGCCAGGGGCTTGTTGGTAATCCCCCTGATGTATGCTGGGAGGCAGTTGAACAATCTTGGGCCCCTCACACTTATTGTGTTGTCCCTCAACGTGCTAGTGGCACCCCTGCTCTTCATTGGGGGAATGTTACATCGCCTGCCGAGTCTTTTGCTTTCGTAGGGAGTGATTTTTGTGTGCAAGTTTGGTACTAAGCCCTCGAGAATTTTCCATGTGTATATAATAATGTATCTCTCCCGCCTGCGTTCTAGAGAGTACAGGTTTAGGAACTTCAAGCGTTCCCAGTAGTTGAGGTGTAAGTTTATTTTTTTAAATGCTTTTGTAAGTGTAATTTTGGGGGTCTAAAAGGACTAGTCTATTTTACAACATTTCTTAAGGAGATAAATTCGTTTGGTAATGACACTTGAACAGCATTCTGGAATGAAAAAATATCGTAAGTCGAGGTACCACTGTACTAATCATGGGCCATCCTACTCCATATACACAGGAAGCTATTACCATAACACCATACTTTAATAAAACAGGCACATAATTATTTTACCCATATTACAGACATGTAAAATTACACCAAGTGAACTGTCATGAATAAGATCTGAGCATTGTTTCCTACTAACAAAGTACTTAGAGTATGTTCACTGTCACTTCTCATACATTACCCACCTGCATACATTAGTATTTCACACTTGCAGTATCTGCACATCTTATTGCTCTTTTCTTTGTCCTACCCTCAACTTACTCTTATACACACTCACTCATTCACTTAATCCATTGAATGAATAGGCATACTACTGTAGTACACTCCTTTAATCTTAAAAAGTCATGGACTTGCATACTCTGCATTTTTACTCAACAATAAAATTTCTTACTAATGCATAATACTTCCTACTCAACTTACGTATTGTATTGAGTTGTAGAGTGCTTTTCCTCAGTATGAGGAGATGTTCAATAAGTGTAATGGCTTTGGTGTATGTCTCAGAGTCAGACATCATCGAGAAAAGAATTTGTAGTACTTCATCACTGTCGCTTAGCTGGCTCCCAATGGAGGTATCCTGGCAATGAGTATTAAAGACACAAATAGAGGCACAGTGGTTTAAACAGCATACTTCCTTAAAAAATATATGCCATGGAAGCACAGCAGTTCAGACAGCATACCTGTTCAAAAATATGCATCCCATTTTTGCTATTCTTTCCACATATGGCATCGTATGAGCAAGGACAAAAAATTTGCTATTTTCTGAAAAGTATCTACCTAAAAACCATGTTTAGTAATCTTTTTGAAAGTAAGCCAATGGCTTGCCAATTGTTTAGGGATTGCATGATCAGCCAGGTTATTACTACTTCTGGCCCATAAGCCTACATAACCATCACAACATTCCTGAACCACCATACCCCAAACAAGCTTGGAACTGTCCTCCCTTCAAATATCTTCCTAATAATGTAACTTAAGAGCATGTTTAATGGTACATTTTTTTTTTTTTTTTTTCAACAAGTCGGCCGTCTCCCACCGAGGCAGGGTGACCCAAAAAGAAAGAAAATCCCCAAAAAGAAAAAACTTTCATCATCATTCAACACTTTCACCACACTCATACATAATCACTGTCTTTGCAGAGAAGCTCAAATACTACAGCTGAGAAAAGTCCCTCCCAGCTGTCACTATCTCAGACCCCTCCTTTAAAGTGCAGGCATTGTACTTCCCATTTCCAGGACTCAAGTCCAACTAAATCAATTAACTGGTTTCCCTGAATCCCTTCACACAATGTTACCCTGCTCACACTCCAACAGATCGTCATGTCCCAAAAACCATTCGTCTCCATTCACTCCTATCTAACACGCTCACACATGCTTGCTGGAAGTCCAAGCCCCTCGCCCACAAAACCTCCTTTACCCCTTCCCTCCAACCTTTTCTAGGACGACCCCTACCCCGCCTTCCTTCCCCTACAGATTTATACGCTCTCCAAGTCATTCTACTTTGATCCATTCTCTCTAAATGACCAAACCACCTCAACAACCCCTCTTCAGCCCTCTGACAAATACTTTTAGTAACTCCACACCTTCTCCTAATTTCCACATTCCGAATTTTCTGCATAATATTTACACCACACATTGCCCTTAGACAGGACATCTCCACTGCCTCCAGCCTCCTCCTCGCTGCAGCATTTGCAACCCATGCTTCACACCCATATAAGAGTGTTGGTACCACTATACTTTCGTACTTTGGTACATATATGCTTTAAAAATTCAGTGCAAACAGTAAAAGATCTCTTGTGTGTTTCCTAGCTTCAATATTTACTCCATTTTGAAAAGGATATTTAAAAGCAGACTGATACAGGTGTTTGCCACTTAACAAATAAAGATACATTCCACAAAACTTAGCCAAACTTAGTTACACCATATACTGGAACCCATTTTTCTACATCTGCCCATTACAGTCAAATACTGATTTCACTCAGTCTTACATTCCTTCTGTTTGGACATTACATTTTGATTTCCAGGAATAATTCTGTTAGATTTTTCATTAAATAATTTAAATGGCTTTATGGAACATCTGGACACCAACTATTACAGTGGAATATTGATACTCTCAGAAATTAAAAAAAAAACTGAAATACAGTGGACCCCCGGATTACGTCATTATTTCGTTCCAGAATGCTGTTCAAGTGCCGTTACCGAACGAATTTGTTCCCAAAAGGAATAATGTAAATTAGATTAGTCCTTTAGACCCAAAATACACTTACAAAAGCACTTACAAAAATACACTTACATAATTGTTCGAGTTTGGAGCAGTACATAATCCGGGGGTCCACTGTACAGTGGACCCTCGGTTAACGAACACCCCGGAAATCGTGCAAGTATGTAAGTATAATTTTGTAAGTGCTTGTGGAAGTGTATTTTTGGGGGTCTGAAATAGACTAACCTATATGACATTATTTCTTAAGGACGTAAATTCGTTCGGTAATGGCACTTGAACAGGCTTCTGCAATGAATTTTTTTCGTTAACCGAGGGTCCACTGTATAGTAATTATTGACTAGTGATATTTATGGAGAATGCTACTTTATGAGCAATACCATTAAAAGATTATTACAGTACTGTACTAATATTTATTTTTTATTTAATTAACACATCAGCCGTTTCCCACCAAGGCAGGGTGGCCCGAAAAAGAAAAACTTTCATCATCATTCACTCCATCACTGTCTTGCCAGAGGCATGCTTACACTACAGTTATAAAACTGCAA
Source organism: Cherax destructor (assembly GCA_009830355.1). Lineage (NCBI taxonomy): Eukaryota > Metazoa > Arthropoda > Malacostraca > Decapoda > Parastacidae > Cherax > Cherax destructor. The sequence goes on from WNWK01004869.1 coordinate 111,770, forward strand.
CATTTAACATCCCTCCTTCAGAGTGCAGGCACTGTACTTCCCATCTCCAGGACTCAAGTCCGGCCTACCGGTTTCCCTGAATCCCTTCATAAATGTTACTTTGCTTCCACTCCAACAGCACGTCAAGTCCTAAAAACCATTTGTCTCCATTCACTCCTATCAAATACGCTCATTGCAGTAATTACTTTACCATTATTTTCTATCTTCTCTTCCTTCCAGACTACAAGAAACACAAGCACTGACATCAAGCATCCTGTGGGCCAGATACTAAATGATGCTGATCAAGCCCAACTACAAAAAAAAAAAAAAAAACTTACCAGTGTTGTGAGTTTTTTGAGAATATTAAGCGTTGCTGCTTGAAGGCTGCCAACACTGATAGAATGGTCACATCTCTCTAGATCACAACACTGCCCTCCAAGATCCGGTAACATTAGCAGAGATACCAGTGTCTATAATGAATAATAAGACACTGAAAAAGTCCAAAATATAAAAGTATCTAGTATTATATTTGCAGTCAGATATTCAAGCAATAACATCATGGATTGTTTTGGGGAGGATTTTTTCTCTTATACCATGCACACTCACTCTTATGTCTAAGACAAAATTTACTGCTCACAGCTCATTAGAGGAAGCTGAGCTCCCTGAGCTCATTCACTGTCTATGTACAAGATAGTGAACAGGTTAATCTACCATAGGTATATATTTTTATAAATTTAAAATGGATTAAGCTGTTTTAAATATATAACAATACACTGTAGCCCCATTATGGTATATTGTTTACCACACCATGAATAACTTTCTAGTATTCACAAATAACTCGCACTTTGGAAATGAAAATATAGATGTTATGTTTTACTACACAACTGACTCATCAAAGTGGAAGTTATCCCACTTACACTTGGCTGATGATGGTTCTTTTAGGGGATTATGAAGGCAAATTATTAAGGTTGTGGATGAATTTGGGAGGGAAAAGAAGGAAATTTAAAAGTGAACACAGAAAAGAGCAAGGTAATGAGGGTATCAAAATCTAGGCAATGATAGACTGAACATCAGATTGGAGGGAGGGAGTATGGAAGTGGCGGCTGTATTTAGACGATTGTGAGTGGGCATGTTAGCAGCATGGCCACTCACATGTACCAACACTTTTATATGGGTGCATGGCATGGGTTTTTAATGCTGCAAAAGAGTGGCTAGAGGCAGCAGAGGTGTGGTGTGAATATCATGCAGAGAATTCAGAGCACAGAATTTTGAAGGCAATGGGTGACCAAATGTAAAATTCAGAGCTGAGTGGGGTTGTTGAGATGGTTTGGGTATGTAGAGAGAATGAACAAGGATAGGTTGAAGAAGAGGGTGTATAAATCTGGGGTGGAAGGTAAAAAGAAAAGGGGTCCTCCCAGGGATGGATGAAGGGAGGAAAGTTTGTGGGGGTAAAGAGACTTGAGTTTCTGAGGAAAGAGGTGGGTGGTGCATCAAGTCATCTGTGGAGACAAAGAACCTTATCCATTGAAGCAAACAGGGAAATGCACCAGAGTATAATGGTACCAACACTCTTACAGGGATAGGAAGCATAGGTTTTAAGCGTTGCACTGAGAAAAAGGTTGGAGGCAGTGAGATATCAGCCTGAGGTCAATATGTGGAGTGAATTTTATGCAGATCATTCATAGTTTGGAGATTAGGTGGAGTGGTGTTACTAAAAGCATTATCCAAAGAACTGAGGAGGGGTTGTTGGGTGGTCTGGACATTTATGAAGAGATTCAGGGAAACCTGTTAGTCCTAGAGGTGGGAAGTACAGTTCCTGCACTCCATAAGAGGGATGAAGATATTGCAGTTTGAAGGGACATCTAAGCTATATTATCAGCATGCTTTTGGAAAGACAGCAAGAAAGCGAGTGATGGTGACGGTGTTTCTTATTTTTCGGGTCACCCTTCTTGGTGGGACACAGCCAGTGCGCTTAAAAAATTTATATTAAACAACAATCCCACTAATCCGTAACAGATAGATATCCACTTCTATCACAGTGTATGTATAATCATAAGTACAATTTCCCCCAAAAAATATGAAATAATCATAAAATAAACTACCTTCAACATAAATAAAATTTACAGTTTGGGAGCAACAAAAATCCAAAACAAATCAATGCACTTGGGCAAAAGTATTTTTTAATGAAGACAATAGTTTTTCACATCCTTTATTGGCTAAACCAAAGATAATGAATGTGAAAATAAGCACCAGGTATTTGTTGTGTGTATACCAATGAAAGCTTGCCTTCTCTTTGACTACCAGACCCTATATTACTTCTCTTTGACTACCAGAACCTATATTACATCTTTACTACACTAATATATTCCTCCAATTAGCATAGTATTTCTTATGCTGCTGTATTCATCCAATTACATAGTATTCTAGTAAAGATTTTAATATTACAAAAGTAACTCTTTACTACTGCTCTCAGTTTATGCTAAATTTATGTATGAAATATCTGAGTTTTGCAATCACTCAAAACAATTACAGTATGAAATGTCCACTGTAGTTTCCACAATTTACTATTTCTCGTCCACATTATTATTTGGAATTTCCTATTGAACATTACAACATACGTATACTAATTAATGAACTATAACAAATACTGTAATGGTTCACAGTCAGTAGACAACAATGGTGGATTTTCTAAAGAAGTGGACATCTTGTAAGAACAGTCGATAAAGAAAACTTATAATTGTGGCTTTGTGCATCAAATAATTTTAAAATAGGAAGAATTCTTAACTACATACTATATTAATACCCTAGTGAAGTGAAGCTATGTGAACTTACAGGTAAGAGAAAACTAGGAGTAAATTGATACTAGTATACAGAATGTCTCAGCAGAAACCTGCAGAAAACTGTATTAAATGGAGCTAACCATTAACGAATACTGTTAGTAACTCCCAAGCACTTACCTTAACACCATTGTGCTTACTAATTTGGGAAATAGCATCTATCATTGTAGAATTGTCACCAAGATTCTCCTCTTGTCCTGTATGTAGATTATTTAGTAATACCTGTCAGATGATATACAAGTTCAATAATGCTATTCATTGTTAAATATGTCAGCATACTGTATCAAAACAACCTCTAGAAATGGAAAAATTACTGGCAAAGGCTTTTCATCTACACTAAGTGTGATCCTTGAATATTTTTCCTATTACACTGAAACCCCTCCATAAACCAGACTAATGGGAGGGGGGGTTGTCTGCATTAGCAAAAATGCATTAGATTTAAAGTTTTGATTCAGAAGACATAGTTCGCTTGATTGACTACCATACATGGACAAATGCCCAACAAGGCAGACTCAGTTTGCTTTATTGGTGTACCACCTGACATACAAAGAATAAACCAGAGTACAATATTACAATATGGTACTGTAGAGTACAACTGTACCTGTACCTGAAGAGAAGAGTTGAAAGTAAAGTACAATACAGAAGAGTACAGTAATTTTTCTTGCCTTTCCTGGAGGATAGAAGAACTTACAGATGTACAATATTCCCATGTAGCCTAGTGGTGACCCAGAATAACTTATCCTGAGTCAGAGGTGCTGTAAAGCTCCAGCAGTAACACTGCAGATGGTGTTGGAAACCACACCATCTGCTTAACAGTCAATGACATTGATAGTGACAGAATTCAGAAAAGACCCCCATGAGGGTGAGCCTTGAAGTGAAGACAGGCAAAGAATAGTTCTGGAGACTAGTGTTTTCTGTCATAAAGAACCAGGGCTAAACCCAGCAGCAAAGCATTCATAGCAATGTAGAGGGCAGCAGGGGCAGGCAGTCATCCAGTGGTAGTCTTGGTTAAACAGGGGTAGGAGGCAGGCAGGACTAAGGTGGAAGTGTTGAGTGTAGTGTCTTACGTGGATTTGCAATGAAAGACCCATTTCTGAATTTCTTGAAAGTAGATCTGGAAAGGTAGGACAGTTCAACTTGGGGTTGTTATGTCTGTTAAGCAAATCTTCAGAAATTCTTTCACTTGATAAATTAGACATGTGCAACACCTGGGTATATTTTTTGTGGAAACGCTTCGCCACACAGTGGCTTCCTCAGTCCAATAAAAAGAAGAATGGTTGAAGATCAAGAGGAGTTTGAGGTAATCAGCCCCTCAGCTTGGAGTCAATGTAATCAGTCCATCAATCTTGATAAGAATACAGCATATGCACGAAGGGGCTTAAATACAGCAGACAGATGAGGTGAAGCAGTCACAGGCTGTCACCTTGGACAAATCCACAGGTGAAAGTAGGTCATGTCTATAAGTTAGGCAAGTGAAAAATTCCCTGTATCATGGTCCCAAGATGTTGCTGTGTCTGACAGGAATGTAGATAAATGGTTCAGAGAACTGACAAGTTGATAAAATAGACACACGTGCAACACTTGGGTATCTTTATTGTGGAAACATTTCGCCACACTGTATTGAACTGTATATAACCGATGTTGACCAGGAACAATGAAAATGGACATGTCACGGACAAAGCCTGGGCTGGACAAACCTGCAATTAATCACACTTGGCCCATTTTATCAATAGTATGACTGGACCAGACAGAGGTGCAATACAGCAGACTCGGTCCACTGCATTGCTATTTACATTGGACACCCCGTTAAGTGAATATGCTAAGCCTTTGTCTAGCCAGATGTTCTGATATTAGTTTTATAGAGGTTCATTTTATTGAGATTTTACTGTATTTCACCATGACAATGATGCAGCATTTGACACCCATTTTCCCATTTCTGGAGGCTATTTGGATATTTAATTTTAACTAAACATGAACATTTATTATACAGCATACGGTATAATGTATATAAAAGACAAAATATAGTAAAAGTATAATACGGTACATAGCAGTACATTATTTTTAAACCTATATGTGATACTTAGACACTAACTTATAATAGCCAATGACTGTATGCAACATATTATAGGTAGCTTTAATATGAAGATTAGATAAAACCACTCTTAAGAAGTCTAGAAATAATGTGATATTAATGAGAATAATTTTTCAGTCTTGTAAATAGATAAGTTAAGAAAATACTTTCTTATGCAGAATATTACCTTGAGCTGTGTCATAATAGAAAATCTAGTGACCTCAAATTGCTGGAGAGCTGCCTCAAGAATTCTTAGAGCTCTCATAACTTCACTATGTGGCATGTGTTCAAATCCATCTTCAGGAACCTGTAGAAACAAGATAGTATATCAAGTTGGATTTACGTATACAGTACTGTATAAATAAAGAAGTAAAGTGCAGATGTTTGATAAAATATCAGGAAACCTGTATAACCAATGGAAATTGAGTATTTAAATAATGAAAAGTAATTGTGTATCTTTTTTACCTTACAAGCACACTGATTAATAGTCCATGTATAATGCCCTATTTGTACAGATGAAATAAATTTATATACAGTACATTAAGTACAGTACAGTACAGTGGACCCCCGAGTTTCGTAAAAACTTCACTCCTGAAGTCTGCTCAAGTGCCATTACCGAACAAATTTACTCCCTTAAGGAAAAATTCCACGTAGGTTAGTCTATTTCAGACCCCCAAAAATACACTTCCACAAGAACTTACAAAATTATACTTACATAATTGCACGATTTCCGGGGTATTCGTTAACCGAGGGTCCACTGTATTGCTGCCAGCCAGTAACACAACCTGAATATACTCTGTGTATGACATTGCAGCTAGCTAGCCACACACTGCATTCTACACATACTCCATCAATGGTGTTGCTGCCAACTAGTTATACTCTGCATATATTCATGTAAGGTGTTGCTACCAACTAGTCACACTGCACATACTCCATGAATGGTGCTGCTGCCAGCTAGTCTCACACAATGCACATACTCCATGGTACTGTTGCAGCCAGTCACACACTACACATACTCCATGGTACTGTTGCAGCCAGTCACACACTGCACATACTCCATGAATGGTGTTGCTGCCAGCCAGTCACACACATATACATACTACATGAATAGTGTTGCTGCCAGCCAGTCACACACTGTACATACTCATGTATGTAGTAGTATAGTGTTGCTGCCAGTCATCCACACACCCTGAACATGCTCCATGAAGGAGCAACCAACGCAGATTCTAGTGATTTCACTGATATAGGAAGAGATGATGGTGGTAGTATTGAGAATGGTCTTGTGGAGAAGTTAGCAGTGTTTTCAGGAACTGTGGGGGTCAGAAAGAGGGTGAATCTTTGTTTTTCTTTCCCATGAGTGCTTAGTGTTTTAGTGGCAATGGAAAATAACACTGTTCAAGGGTGACACGTTCCAAATGGTTGGACACTTGTGAATTGAAACTGTTTTTCAGTACTTAAGTCTGGAATCACTAGTGAGTGCACAGCAGTACTTAACCACAATCTTGAATAAGGACAAATATAATGTTTTACTAAGAATATGCAATACACCTATAACAGTAGTTACTGAAGAGAAATTAGTTAAGTCCTTGCTCAGCCAGGGTGTCTCAGTCAGGAGTGTAAGAAGTAAAGATGAGAAACTATACTATAATTTTCATGATAACACACAATTTGTCAGATGTTTCACTTCTTGTTGGCAATAGATTTTACACTCAATGCTCATAAAGAAATAAAAACACATATACAGGAGGGTCCTGCTTGTACAGCAGGTTAGATTCCAGGCTACTGCTGTAAAGCTTAAATAGCTGTAAAGTGAAACATAGCCTTTTTCTCACTTTCAAATGCATGTAAAACCCTGATAACATGTTTACACTATCATATACAGTGGTACCTCGAGTTACGATGGTCCCCAAAATCGCCCTTTTATGTAAGTTTATTTTTTTAAATGCTTTTGTAAGTATATTTTTGGGGGTGTAAAAGGACTAGTCTATTTTACATTATTCCTTATGGGGATAAATTCGTTTGGTAATGGCACTTGAACAGCATTCTCGAATGAAAAAATATCGTAACTCGAGGTACCACTGTATTAAGTGAACAATTGAGCTAAGCCTAAAAAATGCATATACAGTGGTACCTCGACTTACGATTTTAATCCGTCAGAGAGGGCATTTCTTAAGACGAAACAAACGTAACACGAATCAATTTTCCCCATAAGAAATAATGGAAATAAATTTAATCCGTCCAAGACTTCCAAAAGTAGTTAAATAAAATATTTTTTAGAACTTTTGGACATTAAATAATAAATAATTGAATAAAGAATACATAAATACACATGCAAATATTGTACAATAACATGTCACTTACATTTATTGAAGAGTTGTTGATGTGTGGAGGACGGGAGGAGGGGAGAAGGTGGAGTAGTATGCTAGTGTTTGGAAGGGGAATCCCCTTCCATTAACACTGCAGGTGGTAAGTTCTTTTCTGGGGTTACTTCCTTTTTCTTTGAATGCCACTAGGACCAGCTTGAGAGTCACTAGACCTCTTTCTAACAACAAATTTGTCCAGGAGCTCTGTGTCTGGCGATTCTTTAACACATCCCTGAAATGACACACCACTGTGTCATTGTACAGGTTGCCAGCACAGCCTGCAACAGCATGGTTAGGGTGATATTCATCCATAAATGCTTGCACATCACTCCATTTGGCACAGATCTCCCTAATCCTTGAAGAAGGCACATTCTTCCATTTTTGTTCCACCTCCACCTCCTCCTCTGAACCATTGTCCTGACCTCTGCTCTCTTGTTCCAGTTGCTGTTGAAGCTCTTGCAGATCTTCAGTGGTT
>WNWK01004869.1:119594-130925 GCA_009830355.1 Cherax destructor
GTGCAAGCATTTATGGATGAATATCACCCTAACCATGCTGTTGCAGGCCGTGCTGGCAACCTGTACAATGACACAGTGGTGTGTCATTTCAGGGATGTGTTAAAGAATCGCCAGACACAGAGCTCCCTGGACAAATTTGTTGTTAGAAAGAGGTCTAGTGACTCTCAAGCTGGTCCTAGTGGCATTCAAAGAAAAGGAAGTAACCCCAGAAAAGAACTTACCACCTGCAGTGTTAATGGAAGGATTCCCTTCCAAACACTAGCATACTACTCCATCTTCTCCCCTCCTCCGTCCTCCACACATCAACAACTCTTCAATAAATGTAAGTGACATGTTATTGTACAATATTTGCATGTGTATTTATGTATTCTTTATTCAATTATTTATTATTTAATGTCCAAAAGTTCTAAAAAATATTTTATTTAACTACTTTTGGAAGTCTTGGACGGATTAAATTTATTTCCATTATTTCTTATGGGGAAAATTGATTCGTTTAACGATTGTTTCGCCTTAAAATATGCCCTCTCTGACGGATTAATATCGTAAGTCGGGGTACCACTGTATCTCTAACATTCCACGTGTACAACTCAACCTGCTTAAAAAGACTATGCAGATAAAAGGCTCCCAAATTTGCAACCCACTGCCTGAAATTTCAAAAAATTTCCAATCTGCCAATATCTTTACTAATACAGCCTCTTCTCACTTAACGATGGAGTTCCGTTCCCAAGACCACGCCGTTAAACGAATTCATCGCTAAGTGAAGAGCATATTATAATGGTAGTGGGTTTGTGTCAACCATCTTTGATATTGTTTTAATGTCACCTTTGCACCATTTATAACATTTCTGGTATATTTTTAAATGTTTATACAGTAGTGTACTGTACAGTGGTCCCTCGATTTTCGTTTATCTCCAAACTCGAACATTTATGTAAGTGTATTTTCGTAAGTGCTGTTGCAAGTGTATTTTTGGGGGTCTGAAATAGACTAACCTATGTGACAATATTTCTTAAGGAAGTACATTCATTCGGTAATGGCACTTGAACAGCATTCTGGAACGAATTTTCGGCGAAAACCGAGGGGACCACTGTATACTGAAATAAACAGAATAGAGGAAATCAGCTCTAATATACATTATTTAGGTATAAATACTGGTCAGAGAGCCCGTCGTAAGTCCGAGGCGTCGGTAAACGAGTACGTCGCTAAGTGAGGAGAGGCTGTACTCTAAAAAAGCACCTATTAAATCTCACATAAATGCTACATCCATTAAAAAGCACTTATTAAATCTCTCATAAACATTATATCCATTAACCCTTAAACTGTTCACACATAGATCTACGTTGACGTGCGTAGATCACTGAATATTTTGAGAAAAAAATTAATTTTTCTTTTTGTTTAAAATGAAGAGCGCATTTTTTTGGGCATCCCCGAATTTTGTAATACTGCACACACTGAGTGAACAGACCCATTTTCTAATGTCTAGGCAACTCAGGCTTATCGTGGCAAGGTTAAAAGCATTTAAAAAAAAAAACGTAGATCTACGTTCGGAGCACTACGCACGTCAACGTAGATCTACGTGTGGACAGTTTAAGGGTTAATTGTCATGCTTTGATTTCACCAGCTCAGTTCAACCACTCCATAAACTGCAGATCACTGACCTGTTGTAAATTCAATGTATTTATATGTAATTAACCAATTCTTTATTTGCAACCCATCTCATTATATGAGTGTAATGAATTACCTGAGCAGTGCTAAAATTATATACTACTAGGTCTAGATACAAGTAGTGTGTAAGCCTTATGATTAGCTTGCCCAAAATGCACTTATGTATGTACATTGGACCCTCGGTTTTCGCCTAAAATTCTTTTCAGAATGCTGCTCAAGTGCCATTACCGAACGAATTTACTTCCTTAAGAAATAATGTCACGTAGGTTAGTCTATTTCAGACCCCCAAAAATACACTTGCAAAAGCACTTACGAAAATACACTTACATAAATGTTCGAGTTTGGAGATGACCGAAAACCGAGGGACCACTGTACATAATTAGCAGCTTTCTTCTGAGCCTTATATTGTATGTATCAAATTATATCTGTATTATAATAAGACCAAATTCAAAATACTGTTTAATAAATCTGAATGTTTAACTATTGTAACTAATTTGTAAGGCTCATAAAAAAGAATTAGTTAGGTTTGATGTGTAGTATGGACTTTTTCATACATTTCATGTACTTTGGCAAATTATTTCATCAATCATTACTGTACTACAAAAATTAGGAGAACTTCAAACATGATACAAGATACAACAAATTAGAGACCTTACACCAATTTCTTAACATGGGCATAACAAGCAGGTTTTTATTGTTAAGTTCCACAGCTTCACACACATACTTAATGTTTTATGGTTAAATACAATTTTATTTGTTTAAAGTAGAATGAAAATTAAAAAAAAAATCAAAGGCCTTCACTAGGCAAGTCACACTTCTTCAGAGCCTGTTGGCTCAATAGCATTTCTGCATCAAGAGCTAATGCTGAATAATGACCACTGCCTAATTTTTTATAAATTTTTCATGTGCCACACTATTAACCCTTTCAGGGTCCAAACCGTAGTTCTACGTCATGAGCTCAGCTCACTCAGATAAGCTGTGACCGGTAAATTTGGGCCTAGATATGAGAGAATACATCTATGTGGTAAGTGTGCACCACATAAAACAAATCCTGCAGCACACAGTGCATAATGAGAGAAAAAAAACTGAAACCGTAATTTTCGATTAAAACAGCGATTTTGCAGTGTTTTTTCGTATACATGTACTTTTTATAGTTGTATTTGCAATTTTGTGGTCTCATTTGACAGAAAGAATGGAAGATATATTACAGATATAGAGATGATTTTGATTGGTTTTAGTACTGGAAATGGCTTGAAACTGAGCTCAAAGTAGCGGAAATGTTAAATTTTTGCCTATGTTCAAGAGTAAACAAATGACCTCACACGTCTAATACGCGACAGTTGGTGGGTCTAACATACGTTCACAAATGTGGTGATATTATTTGTATAATTATTACAATATTGCATAACAGTAAATCTTCCATTTTTTGGTTTGAATAAAAATTCATTATGTGAATAAAAAATAAAAATGGAATTCATTTGTAAAGACTGAAAATGTAACTAATAAAGAGAGGAAATGTTAGTTTAGTGACAGGAATGCCTGCAGTGTTTATTCTGCACCCTATTTTGAAATTGGAATATTTTGAACTTTGAGTTAAATTAGCTAAATTACCAATTTCCAATCACTTTATTTTGTAGTTGAAACAGTTGACTGGGCGATTTCTTGTGCTCAATCGATAGAATAAAAGTAATACTAGTGAAATAGCTAAGAATTGGCCTAAAATGGGAGTCAAAGTCGGCAAAATCGCCGATGCGTAAATATCGCTGACACATCAAAACTCACAAGAGCATAATTTCGTCAATTTTTAATCAAATTTCGTACTTTTTGTTTTATTACCTTCAGAAAAAGATTTTCTACCATTTCATAAGAAAAAATATGATTTTTTTTTTTTTAAATTCTTGGACACTGGTGCACCCCTTCCAAAAATGGCCTTGGACCCTGAAAGGGTTAAGGAACTAGCTTCCCTAAAAAGCTAAGTTTTATTTAGAAAAATCTACAAACGGTCTTACCAACATGTTGTGTCACTGAGGTGAGAACTGTGCGTAGCCTTAAATATAGGTTGGACAGGTATACAAATGGGTGTAGCTGGCATGCAAGTTAGACCTGCCTAGCATGGGCAATGTACTTTCATTCATATATTCTTGATTATGTCCTCAATGCCCAGGGCAAGGTGAGACATCCAGACTAAGACTAATGTGAAAGTCCGGATAAACTGACGATGGTTGTCAGTGGCGATGGAAGCAAATGTTTTGATGCTATCTATAAAGAAACATTGTACAGTACTGTTTAACAAGACAAGAAGCCATGATTCAGATTATATAAGTTCAGTAAACTTAGTGTAATAATAAATACAGAATCTTTGACTGAATACAGTATTAAACTGCCTCAAATTTGGTTCATGTTGGTAATTTGGTCCATTTTGGTAACAGCCTTGATCATAAATTTATTTTCAGAAGCATTTGACATTGTAAACAAGAAAACACTACTTAATTTTCACAATCTTGGGGGAAGTTTTGCATCACACATTACTAGTACACTGATACTAATATGGCATCTACTAGTTACTTGATAGCTACACCTTTAGTTTCAGTGCCAACTGGAAAACAAGTAAGGCAACAAGGCTGTAATTTTAAAAAAATGCTTGTTTTATATTTTCATGGCAGTGTGACACCCCCATTGGTCACTATTGTATTGTCTAAATACAAATAAACTTGCAGTATACATATGCAAACACCCAGAGAAGTTAGTAACCATCATGCTGAATTCAGCAGTCATGCAGAAGTAATGTTACTCATCATTCTTCAATCACAAGTGAGGAAGCAACACAGATTGCTACTTTCCTCGCCACTCTGGAAAAAAGCCAACCATTTTTTCTTCTGCAAACTTCTCTAGCAAAACATCCATCAAACTACCTCACAGGACTGCAGCAGCAGGTGGATTATAGCATGCAAGGACAAACTGGCAACATTTAAGAATATTTATTTTGGAAAAGTTTTATCCAAAAAGGGCTTTTGTCAATTACTGAACTGACAAAACAACAAACATTAAGTTTCTTTAATTAATAAAATATCCAGTGTTGCATATGTGTCATTCTTCCACAATGTTAGTATTAATGTATCTGGTATCTGTACTAGCTGGATAATTATTACAATACAATATTCACCAGAAACACTAAATCCATTGGTAAGTTTCTTTAGGCAGAGATACACATAAAAACAATTACCATACATTATTTAAATTACCTAAAACAATCCAAAAAAGTCAAAGTGACTTATTTCCAATGGGATCATACAGTGCTTACTGAATGAGAGGTAACCAAGTTTAACCCAAGGGCAGTTTTCCCTCCTTGGATTAAGAGCTCTACACCAGGATGAAGGCACCAGGATGAAGGTAGCAGCAGGTGAAGTAGTTAAAAGTGTTGCATAATTCAAGGTATTTTATGAAGGACTCATTCTCTCCCATATCAGTGATCAAGTGTAAATCTAACGAACAAAATGAAATACCTTACACATTCACACATTGTTTTCCATTTTTATGGTACACTGGCTTATCAGATAACAATACAGAAATATACAGATCACAAGTTGTACGTCATCAACCTAAACAATCCCCTCCACCTACCATAAATACAGTATTTGTATCATGGCCACTGATTTCTTTCTTGTAGAGGCGATATCTTGACAGATTCTTGTATCTTTTCTTAACTAAGTACCGTGAAGACATGTTGAGAGTGTGCAGAGAGGACCGTGTATTTGAGCACTGAGTTCCTGAGTCCTTCTTCCTGTGGTCGTCCCAAACAAACAGCTGATGTGAGGCAGACAAGTGAGGCGCACCTCACACGACCCGCCTCCCGGCCCTACCACCCTCACCCCACACACCCTCACTTCACCGCCACAATCAAACTCATCATAGTCACTACCCCTAAGTAAGTGTATTTAGGCACAGGTACACATAAGTATAATTATTATACATTGTGTAAATTACGTAGGATAACCCAAAAAAAAGGTCAGGTAAAGTGACTTACGTCAGCTAGGTTTGTGTACCTTGTACTTGTGGAAATAAGTAAGTTTATTCAGGTATACACAAATAGTTACATAGATTATCATACATAGCAGCATATGTGTAGAAAACCTAGGCTAACCCAAAAAAAGGTCAGACAAAGTGACTTATTTCCATTGGGGTCTTTTTATTTCCATTATTATTATTATTATTATTATTATTATTATTATTATTATTATTATTATTATTATTATTATTATTATTATTATTATTATTAGGGGTAAGTAAGTCAGTAAGTAATGTTATTTAAGTACAGATACATAAACTATAATTATCACACAGTCAAGGACCCCCAATGGAAATAAGTCACTTTGTCTGACTTTTTTTGGGTTATCTTAGGTAATTTACACTATTTATGATAATTGTACTTATGTGTACCTGTGACTAAATAAACTTACTTACCAAGGATAACCCGAAAAAGGTCAGACAGTGATTTATTTCCATTGGGGTCCCTACCAACTACTACTACTACTACCACCACTTCCTCTACCTTCTTTTTGTTATTATAAATTAGACACATATGCAACACTTGGGTATCTTTATTGAGAAAACGTTTCGCCACACAGTGGCTTCATCAGTCCAATACAAAGTAGAAAGGTGTAAGGAGAGGAGGAGTTTGAGGTTATCAGTCCCTCGGCCTGGAGTCGATGTGTTCAGTCCATCAATCTTGTTAGAAGTGTAGCACAAGGCCGTAGAGGTGGCTTATATGCTGTAATCAGGTGAGATGAAGCAGGAGGAGGCGGGGTCATAGTAGTACCATCCACTATTCTAAGTAGGTCTTCGTCCAAAGGTTGGATAAGTGTAAAAGAATTCGTTTGTATCAAGATCCCAAGCTGTTGCTTCCGTCCTCGCCATCCTCTCATATATATATTGACTCCCTGGAAATATAAACACATAAGCAGTATAATGTGATCCTTTATTGACAACGTTTCGCCCACGCAGTGGGCTTTATCAAGTCACAAACAGATTTAGTCAGGTGGAGAATGCTGGGTCAGGTGTAGAATGTTGTGTGTGTCAATCTTCCAAGTAGGGTGATAGAGTCTAGAACCTAGGGTAGCTTTGAAAAGAGATTGGATAAGTATATGAGTAGACCTTCTGCAGTGTTCCTCCATTCTTAAGTACTTATGTGGGATAGCAATGAAGAAGTTTCTTGGCAAGGGGTTCAGCTATGTTATAGAAGCCGTTGTTCTGGTTGAAGTTGTAAATGAATGGTTCAGAGAACCGACGAGTTGATAAATTAGACACATATGCAACACTTGGGTATCTTTATTGAGGAAACGTTTCGCCACACAATGGTTTCATCAGTCCATACAAAGGAGAATCGTGAAGAACAGGAGTTTGAGGTAATCAGTCCCTCGGCCTTGAGTCGATGTAGTCAGTCCATCAATCTTTTCAAGATTGATGTAATTTTTTTTCTTTTCTTTTCACGATTGATGGACTGATTACCTCAAACTCCTCCTGTTCTTCACGATTCTCCTTTGTATGGACTGATGAAGCCACTGTGTGGCGAAACGTTTCCTCAATAAAGATACCCAAGTGTTGCTTATGTCTAATTTATCATCTGGTTGAAGTTATTGGATATGCAGATAAGTGATGATTCCAGGATTCTTCGGTATTGAGCGTTGTCTTCTCTGGCGATAAGTCTTATCTGCATATCCAACAACTTCAACCAGAACAACGGCTTCTATAACATAGCTGAACCCCTTGCCAAGAAACTTCTTCAATGCTATACCACATAAGTACTTAAGAATGGAGGAACACTGCAGAAGGTCTACTCATATACTTATCCAATCTCTTTTCAAAGCTGCCCAAGGTTCTAGACTCTATCACCCTACTTGGAAGATTGTCACATGCAACATTCTCCACCTGACTAAATCCTATAAATACTCATGTACCTTTCATCCAGGTAGATCTGTTTGTGACTTGATAAAGCCCACTGTGTGGGCGAAACGTTGTCAATAAAGGATCACATTATACTGCTTAAGTGTTTATATTTCCATTGTGTCGGTATTTTATAACATTTATTTCCATTTTTACTCCCTACCTTCGTGCTCCTGCGTGTTTAGTTAATAAGAACATAAGAAAGCAGGAACACTGCAGCAGGCTTACTGACCCATGCCAGGCAGGTCCATGTCACTCCCCGGCTTAGACCAATGACTCACCTAGTCAGGTCACTTCCACTTAATTAAGGAGTACGGCATAAGACCTAGTAGCACAAGCTAGTCAGGTCCAACTCAAACCCACCCACACCCACTCATGTATTTATCTAACCTATTTTTAAAACTACACATCTTAGCTTCTATGACGGTACTCGGGAGTTTGTTCCACTCATCCACAACTCTATTACCAAACCAGTGCTTTCCTATATCCTTCCTGAATCTGAACTTTTCCAACTTGAAACCATTACTGCAAGTTCTGTCTTGGCTGGATATTTTCAGCACGCTATTTACATAAGAACATAAGAAAGGAGGAACACTGCAGCAGGCCTGTTGGCCCATACTAGGCAGGTCCTTCACAATCCGTCCCACTAACAGAATATTTGCTCAACCCAATTTTCAATGCTACCCAAGAAATAAGCTTTGACAATTCTACCCACTCATGCTGGAGTCCCACTCAAATCCAACCCTCTCACTCATGAATTTATCCAACCTAAATTTGAAACTACCCAAGGTCCTAGCTTCAATAACCCTACTAGGCAGACTGTTCCACTCATCAACTACCCTATTTCCAAACCAATACTTTCCTATATCCTTTCTAAATCTAAACTTATCTAACTTGAATCCATTATTGCGGGTTCTCTCTTGGAGAGATATCCTCAAGACCTTATTTATATCCCCTTTGTTAATACCCATTTTCCACTTGTATACCTCGATCATGTCTCCCTCATTCTACGTCTTACAAGTGAATGTAATTTTAGGGTCTTCAATCTTTCTTCGTAAGGAAGATTTCTAATGCTATGTATTAATTTAGTCATTCTACGCTGAATGTTTTCTAACGAATTTATGTCCATTCTGTAATATGGAGACCAGAACTGAGCTGCGTAATCTAGGTGAGGCCTTACTAATGATGTATAAAGCTGTAATATAACCTCTGGACTTCTGTTGCTAACACTTCTTGATATAAATCCCAGTAATCTATTTGCCTTATTACGTACGCTTAGGCATTGCTGTCTTGGTTTAAGGTTGCTGCTTACCATCACCCCCAAGTCCTTCTCGCAATCTGTATGGCTAAGTTCTACGTTATTTAACTTATAAGTGCTTGGGTTATGGACACTCCCGAGCTTCAGAACCTTGCATTTATCTACATTGAACTGCATCTGCCACTTTTCTGACCACGAATTAAGTTTGTCTAAATCTTCCTGAAGTTCTATGACATCTATGTTTGAATCAATTATCCTACCTATCTTCGTGTCGTCGGCGAATTTGCTCATATCACTAGTAATTCCTCATCAAGGTCATTGATATATATTATAAATAACAATGGGCCTAAGACTGATCCCTGTGGAACACCACTTGTTACAAGTCCCCATTCGGATTTAACCCCATTTATGCACACTCTCTGCTTCCTATTGGTGAGCCATGACTCGATCCATGACAGCACTTTTCCCCAATGCCATGAGCTGCCACTTTCTTTAACAGTCTCTGGTGCGGTACTCTATCAAAGCCTTACTAAAGTCTAAATAAACAATATCGAATTCTTTATCGTGATCAACAGCCTCAAAAGCTTTACTGAAGAAGGTTAATAAATTAGATAGGCAGGAACGGCCCCTCGTGAATCCATGCTGGGTATCATTAATCAAATTATGGTTATCTAGATGGCTTCTAATAATATCAGCTATAATTGACTCTAGTAATTTGCCTACAATTGAGGTCAGGCTTATTGGGCGGTAGTTTGACGGTAGTGACTTGTCCCCTGCTTTAAAAATAGGAATTACATTAGCCATCTTCCACATATCAGACACTACACCTGTTTGAAGAGATAAATTAAAAATGTTAGATATTGGTTCACAGAGTTCCATTTTGCATTCCTTAAGAACCCTTGCAAAAAGCTCATCAGGACATCCCCTTTATTTATTCCTGTTTTCTATTTATACACCCCAATCATATCATCCCCCTAATTCTACGCCTTTCTAGAGAGTGCAGATTCAGGGCCCTCAGTCTATCCTCATAGGGAAGATTTCTGATACATGGGATCACTCTCTGTTCAGTTCCTTGGTGATGGACCAGGTGCTTCGGCTCCCTCAGTACTCTGGTGATGGACCAAGTGCTTCGGCTCCTTCAGTACCCTGGTGATGGACCAGGTGCTTCGGCTCCCTCAGTACCCTAATGATGGATCAGGTGCTTCGGCTCCTTCAGTACCCTAATGATGGACCAGGTGCTTCGGCTCCTTCAGTACCCTGGTGATGGACCAGGTGCTTCGGCTCCTTCAGTACCCTGGTGATGGACCAGGTGCTTCGGCTCCTTCAGTACCCTGGTGATGGACCAGGTGCTTCGGCTCCCTCAGCACCCTAGTGATGGACCAGGTGCTTCGGCTCCCTCAGTACCCTAATGATGGACCAGGTGCTTCGGCTCCTTCAGTACCCTGGTGATGGACCAGGTGCTTCGGCTCCCTCAGCACCCTAGTGATGGACCAGGTGCTTCGGCTACCTCAGTACCCTGGTGATGGACCAGGTGCTTCGGCTTATTCAGTGCCCTGGTGATGGACCAGGTGCTTCAGCTCCTTCAGTACCTGGTGATGGACCAGGTGCTTCGGCATATTCAACGCCCTGGTGATAGATCATGTGCTTCGGCATATTCAGTGCCCTGGTGATGGACCAGGTGCTTCAGCTCCTTCAGTACCCTATTTTATAGTGCCCTGATTATCAAAGCATATTCCATGGATGGAGTAGGTGGGTTGGGTAGGAGTTTTTCTTTGTGGGATTGGTTTTGGGTTTTGCCTAGTGTGGATCAGTTGGCTTGATGCAGTGTTCCTTATTTATGTGTTGTGAGTGAGAGGGTTGGATTTGAACGGGACTTGACAGTTGTTGAGGGGGTGAGGAGTGTTGTCGGGGCTTCTTGCTTGGATGGCGATGGGGATGGGTTGCACAAATATTTTTGTTGGTGGGTTGGTTTTGATATGGACCTGCCAAGTATGGGCCAGTAGGCCTGTTGCAGTGTTCCTCCTTTCTTATGTTCTTATGTTCTCTGGAGAGACGTAGAATGAGGGGAGATATCATCGAGGTGTACAAGTGGATGATGGGCATAAACAAGGGAGATATTAATAAAATACTGAGGATATCGAACCAAGTAAGAACCAGAAATAACGGATTTAAATCGGATAAATTTAGATTTAGAAAGGACATAGGCAAGTACTGGTTTTCGAACAGAGTTGTAGATGCGTGGAACAATCTTCCGAGTACTGTGATAGAGGCTAGGACCTTGGGTGGCTTTAAAAAGAGATTGGACAAATATATGAGTGGGAGGGGCTGGGTTTGATTGGTGTCGTGAGTACGGGAGTAAATTCTTAGGTAGTGGTGGTTTTGATATGGACCTGCCTTGTATGGGCCAGTAGGCTTTCTGCAGTGTTCCTCCATTCTTATGTTCTTATGTTCTTAACTTTGTCATCCTCCTT
>WNWK01004870.1:0-47500 GCA_009830355.1 Cherax destructor
CTTAAGTGTTCGTGCGCAGATTTAGTGGTTAGGATGGTGAATGAGTAGTGTTTATAGATTGTGGCTCTCATGTTATAAGTGTACATGAGCTAGTGATCTTGGTGTAATACTCATGAAATTTGTGTAAAATTTTGTCATCATATGACTTATGTTTATGTTTTCATATGACTTAAGTGATTGTAAGTCAATTTTTATGTGATCAAGTGATAGTTTTCTATTTTTGGTAGATAGTGTACTATGTATGACTCATGTCTTAAATTTGTTTGTGATCATGACGTGTATAAGTTTGGGGTGCATGTTATAGTGATCATGTCTTATTTTGTTTATATATCATAGAATATTTTATTATGTCATAGATTTTTAATGTTACATGTTTTAAAATTTTGTGTTTATGTCCATATTAGTTGGTGGTGTCTATCTTACTTTTTGTGTGCATTCTTAGATTTTTTTAATATGTCTTAGATTTTATGGTTATCATGTGATTATGGTGTTTTTGTGCCTATGTCTTATTTTGTGTATATATCTTAGTTGGTGGTGTCTGTGTCTTAGATTTTTTGACCTGACTGATGGTTTAAATTTGTTTGTGGGTTCATATTATGTCTTAGTTGGTGGATCTTAGAATATTTGTGTTTATGCCTTATTTTGTGTATATGTTTCATGTCTTAAGTTTTGTTGTGATTAGGTCGTGTATAAGTTGGTTGTGTGTTCATGTCATGATATAGTTGGAAGTGTATGTCTTAGTTTTGGTGTTTCTTAGATTTTTTTGGGTACATGATATGTTATAGTTGGTGGTGATCGTGACATGGTAATTTGCAGTTATATATTATATTGTGTATATGAGTTAGATTTTTATTTGTCTTAGATGTTGGATATGGCTCATGTCAGGTATAAGATTGGTGACTATGTCTTGTATAGGTTTTGTTGATGTCTCAGGTGTTAGTTGAATGTGTCTTAGTTTTTTTGATAATGTTCCATGACTTAGTTGGGGGGTGTATGTCTGTGTTAGTTGAAGGTGTTCAAATGGTGAACGAGTGATTTGAAGGATAAGTTAGGTTAGGATAAATGTTATTTGTGGTGTTTGATAGTGTTTTTGAAGGTTAAGTTGTTAGATTAGAGTGATTTACCACTACTCACTACCATAAACCAACAACACTATACAACTCACTACCATGAACCTTCAACAACACTATACAACTCACTACCATGAACCTTCAATAACACTATACAACTCACTACCATGAACCTTCAATAACACTATACAACTCACTACCATGAACCTTCAATAACACTATACAACTCACTACCATGAACCTTCAACAACACTATACAACTCACTACCATGAACCTTCAAAAACACTATACAACTCACTACCATGAACCTTCAATAACACTATACAACTCACTACCATGAACCTTCAACAACACTATGCAACTCACTACCATAAACCTTCAACAACACTATACAACTCACTACCATGAACCTTCAACAACACTATACAACTCACTACCATGAACCTTCAATAACACTATACAACTCACTACCATGAACCTTCAATAACACTATACAACTCACTACCATGAACCTTCAATAACACTATACAACTCACTACCATGAACCTTCAATAACACTACACAATTCCCTACCTTCAATAACATTACACAACTCACTACCATGAACCTTCAATAACACTACACAACTACCATGAACCTTCAATAACACTACACAACTCACTACCATGAACCTTCAATAACCCTACACAATTCACTACCTTCAATATAACTACACAACTCACTACATCTCCAAGACGCTATAATTAAATACTAAAATCTTGAAAGCCTATAATCGTGGTGTTAAGAAATAGTGTCAAATTATAGCATGGATTCTGACCAGACGATCCTATACTAGACCATAAATTATATTTATATTATCCAATTATCCATCTTTTATTGATTTTTTCTTATCACACGATGTTTCTCCCGCACAGTGGATCCCTTTATTACCCACAATGTTTCTCTCACACAGTGGATTCCTTTATTAATCACAATGTTTCTCTCACACAGTGGATCCCTTTATTAACCACAATTTTTCTCTCATACACTGGATACCTTTATTAATCACAATGTTTCTCTCACACAGTGGATCCCTTTATTAACCACAATGTTTCTCTCATACAGTGGATCCCTTTATTAACCACAATGTTTCTCTCATACAGTGGATCCCTTTATTAACCACAACGTTTCAATTTGATGTTACATCACAGGATCTGTGAAATCAAAGTCTGTTTGTTATTTTGAGTTAGAAGAAACTACACAACAATACCTGCTGTGAGAAACGGGAAGAGCAGAGTTACAAAAGGAAGAAACAACAGCACCCGCAACAATCAAATGCAACAGCAACAATAGCAGTAGCGCCAACAACAGCATCAACAGCTTTATCACCCACAGAAGCCTCACCAACAGGAGCAGTATTACCCACAGAAACCTCACCAACAGGAGCAGTATTACCCACAGAAACCTCACCAACAGGAGCAGTATTACCCACAGAAGCCTCACCAACACGAGCAGTATTACCCACAGAAACCTCACCAACAGGAGCAGCTTACCCACAGAAACCTCACCAACAGGAGCAGCATTACCCACAGAAGCCTCACCAACAGGAGCAGTATTACCCACAGAAACCTCACCAACAGGAGCAGTATTACCCACAGAAGCCTCACCAACAGGAGCAGTATTACCCACAGAAACCTCACCAACAGGAGCAGCATTACCCACAGAAACCTCACCAACAGGAGCAGCATTACCCACAGAAGCCTCACCAACAGGAGCAGTATTACCCACAGAAACCTCACCAACAGGAGCAGTATTACCCACACGAAAGCCTCGACCAACAGAGCAGCATTACCCACAGAAACCTCACCAACAGGAGCAGCATTACCCACAGAAGCCTCACCAACAGGAGCAGCATTACCCACAGAAGCCTCACCAACAGGAGCTGCATTACCCACAGAAGCCTCACCAACAGGAGCAGCATTATCCACAGAAGCCTCACCAACAGGAGCAGCATTACCCACAGAAGCCTCACCAACAGGAGCTGATTACCCACAGAAGCCTCACCAACAGGAGCAGCATTACCCACAGAAAGCCTCCCAACAGGAGCAGATTACCCACAGAAGCCTCATCAACAGGAGCAGCATTACCCCCAGAAGCCTCACCAACAGGAGCAGTATTACCCACAGAAACCTCACCAACAGGAGCAGTATTACCCACAGAAGCCTCACCAACAGGAGCAGCATTACCCACAGAAGCCTCACCAACAGGAGCAGCATTATCCACAGAAGCCTCACCAACAGGAGCAGCATTATCCACAGAAGCCTCACCAACAGGAGCAGCATTATCCACAGAAGCCTCACCAACAGGAGCAGATTACCCACAGAAGCCTCACCAACAGGAGCAGTTACCACAGAACCACCACAGGGCAGCATTACCCACAGAAGCCTCACCAACAGGAGCAGCATTATCCACAGAAGCCTCACCAACAGGAGCAGCATTATCCACAGAAGCCTCACCAACAGGAGCAGCATTATCCACAGAAGCCTCACCAACAGGAGTAGCATTATCCACAGAAGCCTCACCAACAGGAGCAGCATTATCCACAGAAGCCTCACCAACAGGAGCAGTATTACCCACAGAAGCCTCACCAACAGGAGCAGCTTCGCCAGAAGCAGCACCAACAGCAGCATCAATAGCAACAAAAACAGCAGCAGCATCAAAAGCAACAAAAACAGCAGCAGCATCAAAAGCAACAAAAACAGCAGCAGCATCAAAAGCAACAAAAACAGCCGCAGCTTCAAAAGCAGCAGCAACAGCATCATTAGCATCACCCAAAGAAGCATCACCAACAGAAGCAGCAACAACAGAAACAGCAGCAACAGCGGTAGCAGCAGCAACAATATAAAAAACAGCGGCGCCAATAGCAGCAGCAGCAGCAGCAGCAGCAGCATCAACAGCAAATCAACAAAATAAAGAAGGAATGACTTAGATATCTTCACCACGGAGAAACATAAAACAAGAATAGTTAACCGTTGTATTAATTTTGTAATATTTCCTGGGATCGTCTCAGAACAGGCCTCATAACCCTAGATATAAGATCACAACATGCAAAATACTCTGGAGTACAGATAATGTAAACAAAACAGTCTATTTACCAGTACGACATCACAAATGTGATTTGAACACTGAGGTGACCCACACATACACAAGACAACACTTCAACGCGCAAGTGTTTGGTTAGTAGAACGTCATGATATAACACACAGGAAAACGACAGGTTACTGAGCAACATTCTATTGGGTCAACATTTCGCTCTGTGTAGAAGCTCTAGAGAGCGAGAGCGAGAAACATGACTTTTATCAACGTCTGTATAGAGCGGAACTGACATGACAAGCTCTAAACAAAAAATGTTAGCTGATAAAGTAACTTGATAAAGCTCTTGAATAGAGCAAAAAATAACCTGATAAAGCTCTTAGAGAAAACTTTATAAAGCTCTTGGATAGAGCAAACTTGATGAAGGTCTTGGACAGAGCAAACTTGATGAAGGTCTTGGACAGAGCAAAAATAACTTGATAAAAGCTCTTCAGAGCGAAAAATTATTTGATAAAGCGCTACACCGCAAAACGCTTTCCCTCCCCAAAAAATATTTTGTAAAGGGTAATACACCAGTGACACCCCACACAATATTAGATTCCATCCAGGGGTCCACACGTACGTACAATACATCATATATAATGATCAACAAGGAGGCCTGGCTCCGGCCCAGCGGCACGCCCGAGTAGAAAGACTCTCTGGAAAAAAGCATTAAAGGTAAATCACAATAAATTCACTTCAGTCATCACAAAAATCAAGAGGCGGGTCCAATTTCTCATACTGCTATCTCACACAGGTTATTCCAGAGTGAGCACTCCAAGCAGTACACCAGCAGTAGCACACCACTAGGTCAGCACTCCCAGCACAACACCAGCATACCACACCACCAGCAGATCAATCACCCACCAGCCGTGCCGTCCTCTCTCAGAGACATTAATGGCTGTGTGTATATCAGTGTAATTTCACAGCAATTTTATCCACTGAGCTAAAAACTAAAATGGAACTCCTCCCCCTCGTTCATCACCTTCAGCGCCATCACGCTGCAGGAAGGGGTGTGGGAGAGGCCGCCGGCTCTATACATCGCTGCCATTACATACAATTTCTATCGTCCTCAACCTTCCTTCATGCTCTCTCCATCCAACATGTCCTCCAAATATATTGTTCGTTTCCAAACGTACTTATGTGCGTCTGTTTGATTGTTCTAAGTCGATACCATAATTATTAGAGACCCACACACACCCTATGACCATAATTTTTAAAGGGGTGGATCGGTAAGCCAGCGGAAGGCCTCGGTCAGATGACCAAAAGCTCCAATGGTGGATCATCTGACTAAGACCCGCGTCAGGAAACACTTGTCCTGTTTCCTGACGAACCTTATCTAACCTAACACACACCCTTATGTTAAGTTCTGACAGTCTCTGCAAGATGCAAAACAAGTAATACATTCTGACTGAGTCAGGTTTGGTTACTGCCTTAATTAAACTAACTTTATGCATATTTAACCGTTAAAAAACAAATTACATAAACCTGTGACTTGATTCACATATTATTCTAACCTCGCAGCCAGGCTTTTTTGTTAACTCCCTGTTCAACTAGGGCTTTTGCATAGCCATCACAACCTGGTTGATCTGGCACTTGGCGGAGGATATGATTCAGTTTCTTTTAAGATTTCTGTACTTATTCCGGCAACATCTCTGATATCTGCTGGATGTTGCCAGAGTTCTCTATGGGTTCATTTTGTGTTAATTCTTTCAATATCTGAACAATTAGAATTTGTCATCACTGAACATCATGTTATGTGTGTGTAAGAACAAGGGTGTGACGCACGTATGCGTGCATATGAGAGAGAGAGAGAGAGAGAGAGAGAGAGAGAGAGAGAGAGAGAGAGAGAGAGAGAGAGAGAGAGAGAGAGAGGAGGGAGGAGAGAGAGGAGAGAGAGAGACAGACAGAGACAGACAGACAGAGACAGACAGACAGAGACAGACAGAGAGAGACAGACAGACAGAGACAGACAGAGATACAGACAGAGAGACAGACAGACACACCTCGCGCCCGCTACGCTACGCTAAGCCAACCCCCACAATAGTGACTGGCGTTGACTTGGGGGTCAGACACTTCAACCTCTTAACTCTCAACTCCTCCAACTGACAGCACAACACAAAGAATCCTGACTAACGTCCATTTTGACACCAAGAACAATTTACTGTCCAAGTTCTGGCACGTCTAACAGCCAAGATCGTACATACTGTAGTTATCATATAATACACCCCCACTGTTGACACAAACCTACAGTTTACTGTTAACAGCTTAGTTGTGCACCCACACTCTGCCTTGTATCAACTCACGAGAACTTACCTTTGACGAATTTTAAGATTTTCTGCTCATGGAGCCCGACCTTGGGACAGGCTCATCTTGTTAAAGCTCCTCAAGGTAGTTCCAGCACAAAAAGCCTGACTGATCAGGCCATCAACCAGGCTGTTTGGTCTCCAACTAGGTCTGAAACCTGGAAGCGTGGACGATAACCCCGAAAACTGACTATAACTACTGGTAAGAAACTTCTTGCAACAGTAACACTTTTGATTAAATTACCGTTTATACCTTTGATATACCTTTGAAGAGTTTCGAGAGTATCTACTCTCTGAGCCCGGCCATGGGCCAGGCTCGTCTTGTGCTTGCCTGGTCAACCAGGCTGTTGCTGCTGGAGGCCCGCTGCCCCACATATCCATCACAGCCTGGTTGATCTGGCACCTGGTGAAGATACTTGTCCAGTTTCCTCTTGAAGGCTTCTACACTGGTTCCAGCCGTGTTTCGGATATCTTCTGGTAAGATGTTGAATAGTCTGGGACCCCGGATGTTAATACAGTGCTTCCGTATTGTCCCCACCGCACCCCTGCTCCTCACTGGGTTTATTTTACACTTCCTCCCATATCTCTCACTCCAGTATGTTGTTATGGCAGTGTACAGATTTGGGACCAGGCCCTCAAGTACTTTCCAAGTATATATTATCATGTATCTCTCTCTCATCTGCTCCAATGAGTACATGTTCAAGACTTGAAGGCGTTCCCAATAATTTAGATGTTTCAATGGCTCAATGTGAGCCGTAAACGATCTCTGAATTTGTTCCAGCTCTGATATTTCTCCTGCCCTGAACGGGGCCGTCAGCACTGAGCAGTATTCTAAGTGAGGGAGCACTAGCGATTTGAAGAGTGACACCAACTGTTACCAAAGTTTTGGAAAAAAATATTCATTTTAAAAGAGTCAATTTAAGATAAAGGTTTAAGTTAGACAATCTTATATAAAACGAAAAAAAAATGTGTGCCGTTTAAACCTCAATACTGTACTAAATTTTTCGTTAAGTTTAGATAACAATGTTAGAACAAGAGAAGCAGTGAGGGTGCGTGCGTGCTTGCCTGCATATACTCACTTAGTTGTCTTGCCAATAATCGTACTTGTGTGCTTGTGCTGAACATTCGTGCGTGCATATAGCCATTTAGTTGTGTCTGCACTAAACGTTCGTGCGTGCGTGTTTATGCTGAACTTGCGTGTCTGCCTGTACTAGCCTTGCTGTATCATGTTGCTGACAGTAAACTGTTTTTACAAAGATACCCAAGTACGTATTGCACACGTGTTTTATTCATCACCTAGGTGTGTCTGCTGGTGTTTACAAAGATACCTAAATATGTGTTGCATATGTGTTTTTTTCAACACCTAGGTGTTTACAAGGGTCACAACTTATCGCTCAGACTCTTTAACTACTGACACTTGACAGTCCCCCTGCTGCCTGGTCCAGACCAGGCCCCCAAGTTGACTACCTGATAAATCCGACTGTTGGTGCTGATCACGTGTAGTCCAACATATGCACCACATCCAGGCTCATTAGGGAACTTTTACATTTCCTTCCGGAAGACTGCCTAGGTATTTAACGATGAAACCTTTCGCCTGCCAAGCAGGCTTCATCAACTGAGGCTACAGGTCTGTTTTTAATAAAAGCTAAAAAGACTGAATACCTTTACAATGTTAAGGCTGAGACTGAACACCTGCACAATGTTAATTCTAAGAGACTGAACACCTGCACAATGTTAATTCTAAGAGACTGAACACCTGCACAATGTTAATTCTAAGAGACTGAACACCTGCACAATGTTAATGATAAAACGACTGAACATCTTCACAATGTTAAGGGTAAAAGACTGAACACCTTCACCATGTTTCATCTATAATCAAGGCTAAAAGACTGAACCTTTAAAACGTATACTCACAGCAAATTGCTACATATCTCAACACCGGCAGCATTACTGGTGAACAAAGAATATTGTTGAGACCATCACCTGACCTCTCCTTGCTCCTCCATATATATTCTTCTTTCCCAAAGTATATTTTAGCAAATTTGGAAAAATGAGTGAGAGAAAGAGAGAGAGAGAGAGAGAGAGAGAGAGAGAGAGAGAGAGAGAGAGAGTGTATGTGTGTGTACTCACCTTACCTAGCTGTGTGTGTGTGTGTGTGTACTCACCTTACCTAGCTGTGTATGTGTGTGTGTACTCACCTTACCTAGCTGTGTGTGTGTGTGTGTGTGTGTACTCCACCTTACCTAGCTGTGAGTGTGTGTGTGTGTGTGCTTCTAAACTCTTGAGTTCTAACCCATCAACTTATAAGTTCATGTAATGATACTTCCTCTAGTACTTCTCGTACTGGTGAGTAATGTGTGTCTGTGTGTATGTCTGTGTGTATATGTATGTCTGTGTGTATATGTATGTCTGTGTGTATATGTATGTCTGTGTGTATATGTATGTCTGTGTGTATATGTATGTCTGTGTGTATATGTATGTCTGTGTGTATATGTATGTCTGTGTGTATATGTATGTCTGTGTGTATATGTATGTCTGTGTGTATATGTATGTCTGTGTGTATATGTATGTCTGTGTGTATATGTATGTCTGTGTGTATATGTATGTCTGTCTCTCTGCCCCACCACTTGTAAGAAGACAGATGAAGAGGACTGAGGCAGTAGCAGCATCTCGCCCCGTCCTTGGTGGAGTGGGTGTGACACACTGGGGTCACCCATCGTGTTGAGGCAGTAAACAGACACCCTCCATCTCTGCTACCCGCCCGCTTACACCCACATACCCAGTACCCACCCATTCTCGCTCACGATGAGAGACCCCACCCCTCCTACACACACCCTTCCCTCAGACCTTGAGATATCTCCATCATGAGGGAATAGAGAAGTCTCTCCTGTATTGACTTTCTCTACAATATATCCTCAATTACCATATAATTTATTTGACGTGGTCCAAATCGTAAATTTTTTAACGCTCCATTTTTTCTCAGATTTCATTTTCTTTAAGTTAGGCTGAGTTACTCTAGGTTAGATTAATTGAAGGAAGTCTGAGTTAAACCAGTTACACTAGTGTATACATGTTCACAATAAAGTACGAATAACTAAATGAAAAAAAGACAAACGTTCCAATAGCAACGTTTATAACTTGTGTTCTCACCTACACCAGCATTGTTTCAACTGGTGTAGGTGAGAACATTTAACGCTTAACTGCGCCTTAACAGACGGAGCATCGAGCCTACACCATACCTTGAAGTGAACGACCCACACGAGTTTAATACTTCACGAGTTTCTGTTATTTTGATCATGCGTTTTTAATTTTATGATCTGTAACATAGAAAACTTGCGAACAAATCTGTCACAATTCAACCAGGCTGTCATGGATATGTGGGCCAAGGGGCTGCCAGCATCAACAGCCTGACTGACCAGCTGGGCCGGGCTGCGGGAGTAGGGCAAATGATCGAAACCCATCGAAGGTACATAAGATCCCAGTTTCACAACTTTTGATATACCTTTGAAGAGTTTCGCGAGTTTATCTACTCTCTGAGCCCGGCCATGGGCCAGGCTCGTCTGGTGCTTGCCTGGTCAACCAGGCTGTTGCTGCTGGAGGCCCGCTCACACTGTTTTGGTCCTGCAATATTTTTTTATATCTCTACATTACCTGATCAGCCAGGCTGTGGTTCGTACGTCGGTTTACGTGCGACCAAGAATAACAGCTTGGCTGATCAGGCCCTGATCCAATATGAGGGCTGATCAGGCCCTGATCCAATATGAGGGCTGATCAGGCCCTGATCCAATATGAGGGCTGATCAGGCCCTGATCCAATATGAGGGCTGATCAGGCCCTGATCCAATATGAGGCCTGGTCACAGACCGGGCCGCGGGGGCGATGACTCCCGAAACCCTCTCCAGGTATACATAGTCTACATCAGGGAATACATGTACGTGTCTTCTCAACTTCCTGCCTCACTAAAACTTCCGGACTCTCGTTCAACACCAAAGGCTAGTGTATACGTTGTTGACACAGCTGAGGTGATGACCTCAATGTGAACTTCTATTAACCTCAAATATTTCATCCACTCTTTTTCACTACGACACAGTTTTACGATTTCCCTTCCACCAAGACGTGTGTCTTAAGTTTGATGCTTTTATAACAGCCTGTGGGGAAAAGACACAAATGCAATATAATGCGATCCCTTACTACGTTTCGCCCACACAGTGGGCTTTATCAAGTCACAAGCAGATCTACCTGGGCTAAGAGTACGAGTATATATAGGGTGGAGAGGCGGGCTGTGAATGTTGGGAAGGTTAACCACTGTGTGGGCGAAACGTAGTCAATAAAGGTTCGCATTATAATGCATCTGTATTTTTTTCATCGTGTCGGTATTTCATACCATTTATCTCCATAACAGCTTGTGTTACGAAATACTAAATATGTACCGTACAGTCTGATTCGAAAACAATAATTTTGTCTTTGGAGACGGAAGCTGTTAATATACTAGATCAAAGATGCATCATATTGACAACACAGCCAATCAGAAGAAATGTGCAACACCTGGGAATCTTTAAGGGACGTTTCGCCTGCCAGGAACGAAAAGTCTCTTAAATAAAGATTTGTCTTCAATGGTTTTAATTCGGCAATAAAGATTTTTTTATTTTTCCACACGTCGGCCGTCTACCACCGAGGCAGGATGACCCAAAAAGAAAGAAAATCCCCAAAAAGAAAATACTTTCATCATCATTCAACACTTTCACCTCACTCATACATAATCACTGTCTTTGCAGAGTCGCTCAGATATGACAGTTTAGAAGTCCCTCCAAACTGCCAATATCCCAAACCCCTCCTTTAAAGTGCAGGCATTGTACTTCCCATTTCCAGGACTCAAGTCCGGCTAACCGGTTTCCCTGAATCCCTTCACAAAATATATTACCCTGCTCACACTTCAACAGCTCGTCAGGTCCCAAAAACTATTCATCTCTATTCACTCCTATCTAACACGCTCACACATGCTTGCTGGAAGTCCAAGCCCCTCGCCAACAAAACCTCATTTACTCCTTTTCGAGGACGACCCCTACCCCGCCTTCCGTCCCCTACAGATTTATACGATCTCCAAGTCATTCTACTTTGATCCATTCTCTCTAAATGACCAAACCACCTCAAGCCCTCTGACTAATACTTTTAGTAACTCCACACCTCCTTTTAATTTCCACACTCCGAATTCTCTGCATAATATTTACACCAAGTATATTACACATATCCAATTTATCAACTTGTCCGCTGTATAACATTACTAATACGCCCTAAATGATCCGTTAAACGATGGGGTTTCTGAATACGCACCTAAATGTCACTCATCTCTAAAAGAAATTGTACATATTATGCTGAAATAAAAATTATTATTATTATTCACCAGGGAAGCTGTTCTCAGACTACTGAGTCCAGCACGGGTAAGCTAGAGGTGGAAATAAATGGTATAAAATACCGACACAATGGAAAAATAAACACATAAGCAGTATAATGTGATCCTTTATTGACAACGTTTCGCCCACGCAGTGGGCTTTATCGAGTCACAGACAGATCTACCTGGAAAATGAGCAACATAGAGATATATATAGGGTACAGTCAGGTGGAGAATGCTGGGTCAGATGGAGAAAGCTGCATGTGAGTCTTAAAAGTAGTGTGAAAACATAGTGTGACTTAAAGGACCTGCAGTGTACCATTCTTGAGTTCTAGGTGGGATAGCGTTGAAGAAGTTTCTTGGCAATAGGTTCAGCTATGTTGTAGAAGCCGTTGTTCTGGTTAAAGTTGTTGGACATACAGATGAGTGATGATTCTAGGATTCTTCGGTATTGCGTGTTGTCTTCTCTGGCGATGAGTCTTGCGTTTCTGTAGTTGATTAAATGGTTGTGTAAATTTCGGTGTTGAACACAGGCATTTCTTGAGTCGTCAGATCTGCCTGCGTACTGGTGTTCTGAAATGCGTGTTTGTAGGTCTCTGGATGTTTCGCCAACGTATAATTTGCTGCAGCCATTACAAGGGATTGTGTATACCCCTGCCGTGGATTGAAGCTTTTCCTGTCTGTTACTGGTAATGTCCTTAATGGTGGTGGATGTGGAGGTGGATACTCGGAATGAGGTCTTAGAAAAATGTTGGAAACTTGTTTGGAAATGGAGTTGGTGGGAAGGACTATGTATCTCTTCTCAGCAGTGTCTTCTCTGGGTGTGTTGAAGATGTTTAATGCCCGTCGTCTGCAGTCTCTAATGAAGTGACGAGGATAGTGAAGTTTGGAAAAAACTTGTTCAATGAGGGAGCATGATGCTGTGATCAACCATAGTGTCTATGGTTACCCTTGTTAAGACACGAAAAGCCTCGACCTCCTCAAACAACTCGGTGAGTATACCATGTTGAGATATGGTAATTCCCAAGTAATATAATAGCTACAGCTCTACTGGATTGAAAACAAGTGAAGTTCACGTAGCTACCTAGCGTTTACTGAATGCTTAATATCAGCATTGCCTTACTGAATTTTCCCAGCAGTGTGATGGAAAATTGTAAGGAAACAGCTAGCTTTTGTTCCCAATATGTATCAGATAGTGTAGGGTAGCAGAACAATGCTGATATTGGAAAAAAAGACATCCGAGTGCAGTTAAGGACATTTATTAGAGTTAACGTTTCGCCACGAGTTGCTTCTTCAGTCCTAATACATAGATAACTAAAAAGTTAACTGTATATAAACGACTTTTTCCACATTTTTGTCGGTGTCACCGTGCCATTTTCCAATGCTGATTTAGTTTAAAAAAAAAAAAAAAAAAAAGATGCACCGTCTTGTTGCGCCCCGCCATAATTCCCCAAATGAACGGATCATCATATAACAAAAGACCCGTGTCAGTCTTTTTTTTATGATGAACAAGCTAACAACAGCAATGTTTCTAAAATGATTCAATATTTCACGAGGTTTGACGAATAAAATAAATGGTGAGAGATCCTGAGTGGCGCCAGTGGACACCCTCCTTCCCTGGCTCCTGGTGTAAAGGCAACAGAGGAGGGTTGAAAATGATAATAAACAGGAGACAGGGTAGTGTGAAGACACAGCCGTCAAGATAAGGACTCTCTAACAGTCCCCTGGCCAGCACAAAGGCAGCGCAAACTACGACGTCCCAGTGGCTGTATGGTCGGTTGACTGGTTATACTGCTAGTTAAACAATACCACGGGTGGGGTTCGAACCCGTCATTACGGTTTCGTGAGTCAAGTTATACTGCTAGTTGACTGTTGCTTAGTTAGCTGCGAGGTTAAGCATAGAATGCACAAACTTTTGGATGCATAAGACATAAGAACATAAGAAAGGAGGAACACTGCAGCAGGCCTGTTGGCCCATACTAGGCAGGTCCTTCACAATCCATCCCACTAACAGAATATTTGCTCAACCCAATTTTCAAAGCTACCCAAGAAATAAGCTTTGACAATTCTACCCACTCATGCGAGTCCCACTCAAATCCAACCCTCTCACTCATGAATTTATCCAACCTAAATTTGAAACTACCCAAGGTCCTAGCTTCAATAACCCTACTAGGCAGACTGTTCCACTCATCAACTACCCTATTTCCAAACCAATACTTTCCTATATCCTTTCTAAATCTAAACTTATCTAACTTGAATCCATTATTGCGGGTTCTCTCTTGGAGAGATATCCTCAAGACCTTATTTATATCCCCTTTGTTAATACCCATTTTCCACTTGTATACCTCGATCATGTCTCCCTCATTCTACGTCTTACAAGTGAATGTAATTTTAGGGTCTTCAATCTTTCTTCGTAAGGAAGATTTCTAATGCTATGTATTAATTTAGTCATTCTACGCTGAATGTTTTCTAACGAATTTATGTCCATTCTGTAATATGGAGACCAGAACTGAGCTGCGTAATCTAGGTGAGGCCTTACTAATGATGTATAAAGCTGTAATATAACGTCTGGACTTCTGTTGCTAACACTTCTTGATATAAATCCCAGTAATCTATTTGCCTTATTACGTACGCTTAGGCATTGCTGTCTTGGTTTAAGGTTGCTGCTTACCATCACCCCCAAGTCCTTCTCGCAATCTGTATGGCTAAGTTCTACGTTATTTAACTTATAAGTGCTTGGGTTATGGACACTCCCGAGCTTCAGAACCTTGCATTTATCTACATTGAACTGCATCTGCCACTTTTCTGACCACGAATTAAGTTTGTCTAAATCTTCCTGAAGTTCTATGACATCTATGTTTGAATCAATTATCCTACCTATCTTCGTGTCGTCGGCGAATTTGCTCATATCACTAGTAATTCCCTCATCAAGGTCATTGATATATATTATAAATAACAATGGGCCTAAGACTGATCCCTGTGGAACACCACTTGTTACAAGTCCCCATTCGGATTTAACCCCATTTATGCACACTCTCTGCTTCCTATTGGTGAGCCATGACTCGATCCATGACAGCACTTTTCCCCCAATGCCATGAGCTGCCACTTTCTTTAACAGTCTCTGGTGCGGTACTCTATCAAAAGCCTTACTAAAGTCTAAATAAACAATATCGAATTCTTTATCGTGATCAACAGCCTCAAAAGCTTTACTGAAGAAGGTTAATAAATTAGATAGGCAGGAACGGCCCCTCGTGAATCCATGCTGGGTATCATTAATCAAATTATGGTTATCTAGATGGCTTCTAATAATATCAGCTATAATTGACTCTAGTAATTTGCCTACAATTGAGGTCAGGCTTATTGGGCGGTAGTTTGACGGTAGTGACTTGTCCCCTGCTTTAAAAATAGGAATTACATTAGCCATCTTCCACATATCAGACACTACACCTGTTTGAAGAGATAAATTAAAAATGTTAGATATTGGTTCACAGAGTTCCATTTTGCATTCCTTAAGAACCCTTGCAAAAAGCTCATCAGGACCCGGCGATTTATTTTGTTTCAGTCGGTCCAGCTGTTTCATAATCATTTCGCTAGTGACTGTGATATTACATAATTTATCTTCTTCTGGGCCTCTGTAAAATTAATTACTGGGATATTATTAATGTCTTCCTGTGTGAAAACCGAGAGAAAATAATTATTAAAAATAGAGCACATATCATTCTCCTTGTCAGTAAGATGCCCAAAGTTATTTTTAAGGGGACCTATCTTATCCCTAACTTTTGTTCTATAAACCTGGAAAAAACTTTTTGGGTTAGTTTTTGAATCCCTAGCAACTTTAATTTCATAGTCCCGTTTAGATTTTCTTATTCCCTTTTTAACGTCCCTCTTAATGTCAGTATACTGATTTATAAGATGACCCTCACCTCTTTTTATGCGCCTATAAATTCCTTTCTTCTGCCCTAAAAGATATTTGAGCCTATTATTCATCCATTTTGGGTCATTTCTACTTATAGTGTCAAGAAAACTGTCATATTGATACCTCTCTTCTGTTAGTGGGACGGATTGTGAAGGACCTGCCTAGTATGGGCCAACAGGCCTGTTGCAGTGTTCCTCCTTTCTTATGTTCTTATGTTCTTATGTTCTTCACCCCAGTCCACAGTTGATAAGTGTTCTCTAAGTCCATTATAATCTGCTAAGCGAAAATCTGGGACCATTACTGAATTATCCCTACTATCATACATCCATTCAATGCTAAAGGTAATTGACTTGTGGTCGCTTGAGCCGAGTTCCTCTGTAATTTCTAAATTATTAACAAGGGTTTCCTTGCTTGCCAGAACCAAGTCAAGTAGGTTATTTTCCCTTGTAGGTTCTGTTACAAACTGCTTCAAAAGCAATCCTGAACTACTTCTAAAAGTCGTTAGATTCTAAATTCCTGTCATGAAATTCCAATCAATCTGACTAAAGTTAAAGTCCCTAGAATTACTACGTTATCGTGTCTTGTGGCCTTAACAATTTCCTCCCAAAGTAGTCTCCCTTGTTCCCTATCTAAGTTTGGAGGACGGTAAATCACGCCTAAAATCAATTTTTCACACCCCTCTGAAAATTCTATCCAGACAGACTCTGTATGTGTTAATTCAGACTTTATACCCGTTTTTATGCAACAATTTAAATGATCACGGACATAGAGTGCCACCCCACCCCCTTTCCCGATACTTCTGTCTACTTGGAACAATTTAAAACCCTGAATGTGACATTCGGCAGGCAAGTCCCGATTTTTCATATTAAACCATGTCTCAGTTATTGCAAAAACATCAATATTACCCGTACTTGCAACTAATCTCAACTCGTCCATCTTATTCCTAGCACTACGACTATTGGTGTAATATATATTTAGAGACCCTCCTTTCTCTTTACCCTTCCTGCTCATCTCTGTTTTTCCACTATACCTATTACTGTCCTTGTCATCTAGTGTCACTAGCTTTCCACTATCCACCTTATTCTGCCTATTACTAGTTCTCCTACAACTTATAATATTACTACACTGGGACTTCTCTGTTTTCCCCCCAAAACCCATACCACTAACTATTTCTAATAATATTGGTAGAATTACCGACAATATGTTAAGTAAAAGGACACAATTGCAACTAATGTGACATTTTATTGTGGCAACGTTTCGCTCTCCAGGAGCTTTCTCAAGCCGTTACAAGCGATAAATGGACATAGTTGGTATATATATACTGTCAAGGTGAGGTGAAAACACTAGTGGTGTTAGAAATAGTAGTGATATAAGTAGTATTAGTAGTAGTAGTAGTAGTAGTAGAAGTAATACAATAAGGTAGTACAATCAATATGCACGTGAGTAAAAGGTGATAAAACAAATACTTGGGTAGTATAACAATAGGTTAGACAAATATTTCTGCTGGAGGTTGAAATATAAAAGGCCAGTAGGAGTGTTCCACATCTACGATGTGCTAAACTAACAGGAGAGACTATGTGATGGTAGGGTTTACTGTTTTCAGGAGGATTCTTGCTAAGACTTCAGAGATGGTGAAGCTGCCTTTGTTTTGTTTAATTGTGTTAGAAACAGAGATAAGTGCTGATTCAAGGCATTTTCGACTACGGAAATTAGTTTCTTTGATTACTAGTCGGGCGTCTTTGAATAGTGTTTTCACCTCACCTTGACAGTATATATATACCAACTATGTCCATTTATCGCTTGTAACGGCTTGAGAAAGCTCCTGGAGAGCGAAACGTTGCCACAATAAAATGTCACATTAGTTGCAATTGTGTCCTTTTACTTAACACTATTTCTAGTTTAAAGCCCTAACAGCTCCCTCCACTGCAGTTGCCAGTGCCCCCACCCCAGACCTGGATAAGTGAACCCCATCCCTGGCATACATGTCATTTCTGCCATAGAAGAGGTCCCAGTTATCAATGAATGTTACTGAATTTTCCTTACAGTATTTGTCCAGCCAGCAATTGACACCAATTGCCCTGGACAGCCATTCATTTCCAACTCCTCTCCTTGGCAAAATACCAC
This sequence comes from Cherax destructor, assembly GCA_009830355.1. Lineage (NCBI taxonomy): Eukaryota > Metazoa > Arthropoda > Malacostraca > Decapoda > Parastacidae > Cherax > Cherax destructor. The sequence continues at coordinate 17,917 of WNWK01004870.1, forward strand.
ATATGACAGGGTTCCCACCCTTCTTCCTAATTATGTCTATTGCTGACCTAAACCTGCTAGTCAGGTCCTCACTCCTACGTCTGCCAACATCGTTGCCTCCAGCACTGAGACAGATAATAGGATTGCTCCCATTACCTCTCATGATGTCGTCCAGACGGCTAACAATATCCTCCATCCCAGCCCCAGGAAAGCAAACCCTCTGTCTCCTACTCCTATCAATCAAACAGAAAGCCCTATCCATGTACCTAACCTGACTGTCCCCAACAACAACAATGTTTTTACCTTCCTTTGTGTCTTTCGTCGGATATCTACTGGATTCTACTGTTTCTTCAGATGAATATTGTATTCGACAAAAGCAGCTCGTTTTGCAGGCGAAACGTTTCGGCAGTAGATACCCAAGTGTTGCACATGTGTCTCATTTATCAATAAAATAAACTAGCTGTCATTAGCGGCAATAATATAAGAAGCTAGCAAGCAAATCGTCCACGTGTTGTGAAGCCAGGCGGAGTCTAACTAACTGATGGTGTTGTCCTTTCAACTGACGGGATCTTTTCAGGGTAGCGCCGTCCTTCAAGATTAATAAGATAAGAGATGCATTCGTCTAACTTTCAAGACCCAAGATACACCAGACAACTTTCACGGGAGCTGCCACCCATGAATGTTCCTCTTCGCGCAACCTAGCTGAACATTTTTTAATGTCTGAGAACATTTTAATGTATCAGGCTGGTCTGTATGTCGGTTTACTACGCCGGAGAGTATCAAGGTCTCACAAGGAAGAGTGAATTTCAGTGCCACGTACACAGGTTGGTATTATGATTTGACGTCATCATACATCATTATGCACTACAAAAATATGAAGGATGAGCCAGGATGCTGCACAGTCATCCCATGGGTGATGGCCAGCATCTCTGCATTTATTTATCAAGGCAACTGTGATATAAATGGTTTAGAAACCCAAAAAGTTGAAGAATGAGACGCTTGTGTAACATTTGGGAATCTATATTGAGGAAACGTTTCGCCAACAAGTGTCTTGATGGACTGAACACATCGACTCTAGGCTGAGGGACTCATTACCTCAAACTCCTCAGCTTCCACCGTTCTTCTCTGTATTGGACTGAAGAAGCCTTTGATATACCTTTGATATACCTTTGAAGAGTTTCGAGAGTATCTACTCTCTGAGCCCGGCCATGGGCCAGGCTCGTCTGGTGCTTGCCTGGTCAACCAGGCTGTTGCTGCTGGAGGCCCGCTGCCCCACATATCCATCACAGCCTGGTTGATCTGGCACCTGGTGAAGATATTTGTCCAGTTTCCTCTTGAAGGCTTCTACACTGGTTCCAGCCGTGTTTCAATAAAGATTCCCAAATGCTGAACAAGTGTCTCATTCTTCACTAAGGCAACTGGTCAGATCAACGTATATTTATATCTACAACGCATAGGCTTCACGTTATAAATAGTTCAGTTTAATCTAATCCATGTACGACAAAAACATCTTTTGTAAATGTTTACGAAAGTAACGTTAGACTTAGAGTCAGTAACGTAAGGTTTACGACACTAGTAATCACAATATGCATTTCTTCATCTGGCATCAGTAGAGCAGTAACCCGAAAGCCACGTCTCTCCTATGTGATGTTTGTGTACACTCAGCCAGTGACACAGGAGACAGTAGATCATTTTACTCCCCGCCAGGTCAGAAGGTCACCTCTGAAGATCACAGAGTCGACAGTCACCGGGTCACTTAAGTTACAACTACGCTACCTTACACGAAGTCTCCACGCCTGCCACTTGTTAACATATTGTACAAAAAAATAAAGTCGAACTGCCACCTTAGGTGTCACGTTTTAGTTTGCTGAAGGCCACAATATACAATCGAAAAATACAATATTCATTTTCATTGCTATTTTACCGTTTCTTTGTGTATTAGTCTGGGATTACTCGACTAGTGTTTATTAAGCTTTTTGATTTATCACTGAGTTTACTTACTCCTCACACACGAAGGCTGCCATGTAAACAAGTGAGAGATTAGCAAAAGCATGTCAAAACATTTAGCAGTATTTTCCTATGTTAGGAATATGACCGAGTCACGGATATCCAAGGTAGACCTACCTTTGATGAGTTTCAAGAGTTTCTCTACTCCCGGAGCCCGGCCTTGGGCCTGGCTGGACTGGTCCTTGCCTGCGCAACCAGGCTGTTGCTGCTGCTGGCTGCCCGCTGGCCCACAATCCATCACAGCGTGGTTGATCTAGCAACTAATGAAAATACTTGTCCAATTTCCTCTTTAAGACTTCTATACTTGTCCCAGCAATGTTTCTAATATCTTCTGGCAAGCTGTTGAATAGTCTGGTGCCACAGATGCCGATATGTTCTCTTATTGTGCCCACGGGGACTCTACTTTTCACTGGGTTTATTTTATACTTCCAAATCTCTCACTCCAGTACGTTGTTATGACAGTGTTTAGATTTGGGACAAGGCCCATGGCCGGGCTCCGAGAGTAGTAAGACTCTCGAAACTCGTCAAAGGTATATCAAAGCTTTGTACCTACCATGTAACTCTTCCGTTCCAGTGAATAATTTAAGAGATCATTTACAGGCCGTAAATGATCTCTGTATATGTTCCAGCTTCGATATCTCTCCTACCCTGAACGGGACCTTCAACACTGAACAATATTCTAAATGAGAAGGCATAAGTGATTTGAAAAGTGTCATCAATGACACTATTTCCTTTGTTTTAAAAGTTCTCATTGTCCACCCCGTCATATTCCTGGCTGTCGTGACATTTCACTTACTGTGTTCTTTGAAAGAAAGGTCAGCCGATATATTTACTCCCAGGTTTTTCACGTGCTCCTTTCGTTCTATTTGATGATACTCTTGAGCTTTGTGTTCAGAGTTACTTTGGAGTTCTTAATTTTTTCCATACCTAAGCAACTGGAATATATTACCACTGAACGTCATGTTCTCCACTATCCACTGGAAAACACTGCTTATATCTTCCTGTATTTTTTCATTGTCTTCCTCAAGGCGCTGGACAGGCATCTGTCTGTTATGAGGATAAGAAACAGGAAAGGTGACAGGGAAGTTAGCTTTTTACCTCGCTGATACTTGGATTTTGCTCTGTTAGAAACTTGAAAATCCATCTACCTATCTTCCCCGTTACGCTTATGGAGCTCATGTGTGCAGTTACCCCCCATTATCGCATTTGTAAAACGCTTTTGCGAAATCAGTGTATATCACATCTGCGTTTTGGTTTTCTTCTAACGCCTCCGTTGTCTGTTATAGTGGTTTAGCAGCTGTGACGGGCATGATCTCTCGGTTCTAACACCATGTTGGTTTGGAAACAAACCATACCACAGGCGGGGTTAGAACCCGCGATCAAAGTCATAAAACTCCAGACCGAGCCATGTTGGTTTGGGTTATATATATTGTGCTGTGCTGTTCATAAAGTTTGTAACTTGGTGTCTCATCACTCGTTCGAAGACTTTTGTGATGTATGATGTTATGGCTACTATCTCACTTATGCAAAGGAGCAATGTCTGCACTCGAAGGTCTCTGGTGTTTCACCTAGATCTAAGCTCTTTCTCCAAAGAATACTGAGCTCGTGCCACTAGTACTTCGAACTCTTTTATAAATAAGGAATTCCGTGAATCTGGTCCAGTGCTGAGTGAGAGGTTTTTCGTTACTTGGGTCAAACTCTATGTCATTAATATAAATGTCCGTTAGTTGGTCTGCACGGCCTTTAGATGGAATGAAAATGTTTCTGCATTCTCCACTCTGCTTTAGTGGGTTGTTGAGCACTGACTCGTACTGGTCTTTTAGAATTTCGCTCATTTCGTGTTCATTGTATATGAACCTCATGTTATTAATGGTTCAATTCTACAGGTAGTTCTTAGCTAGGATTCTGCATATGTATGGAAATATTTGAATTTTTTTTTCAATATCCTGGATGGCATTTTGCTCCCTCTGTGCTTTTTCTGTTTGGTGCGACAGCTTAAGTTTTTGCTCTATCTCGGTGACCTCTCGGCAAAGATTATCTTTCCTTCGTTGTGACATATTGTTAAGCAATTCGCTAACCCTTTTCTTTTGTACAATTTTCTACGTTCTCTACATCTGATCTCCTAGGTTTCCTCATTCGTACATATTTAATATAGGCCTTGTGTGCTTCTGTGTTCAGCTTTTCCAGGCCCTCGTGAGGATTTAGGGTGCTCATGACTGTTTCCCAGGATATGTCTGTTAGTTCTCTGTTAATTTGGTCCCAGTCAGTACTACGGTTGTTGAAGTTAACTTTACTGAACATCCCTTCTCACACAACATTGAGTTTATACTCGTTTGTACTTATATGACGTTATGGTAAGAATATGTTGTTTTTTGTGATCAGTTCCTAGTTCTTTGTGAAAATCTAATCATATCTATTTCCTTTTCTGGTAAGATCAGTTATCTGTTGGCTCAATGTAAACATTTCATAAAGCTTCATTAATTCCCTGGTATGTGCCTGTAGAGCCACAGTGCTTCAAGGAACTATTTCTGATACAATGTTGTGATGAACCATCTCCCATTTGGGTGGCTGAAATTTCCAAGGAGTAAAATATTTGGGTAAGGGTTTTCAAGCTTTTCCAGAAAGCTATCTTCCTTATTTGATTTATAAATTCCGAGGATAATTACCAGATTACTATTTTCCATTTTAATACCTAGAACTTCTACTGTATCGTTCGATGAATTCAAAAGTCCTGTGCAACAAAAGGTATCTTTCACAGAGTCCTACTCCTGCATATTATAGTTATGATCGCTATCTCACCGTTCAGAAGATCCCTTGTACCGTATCTGTAAATGCTCCAAACATGGCATTCGCTTCTGTGAGGAGCTCACTAACATTCAAGCCATGAATGTTTGCAAAAAGGAAGCAGGATTTGCTATACGAGATGTTCTGGTTTGGTGTGTGTTTTGTTAGTACCACTGGTAATTTACCACCTCGTATGGCACATTACCAGGGAGTTAACCGAGTCACAGAAGTCCACGGGTGAGTCACAGAAGTCCACGGGTGAGTCACAGACGTCCACGGGTGAGTCACAGAGATCTACAGTTGACTGACACTGCTGAATTACTCTTGACAGGCAGTCAGGACTCTTATACAAGACCAGTGTGTAGCACGTGCACCACAAGAGGTCAAAAGAGGCCGCTGTTGAGGCAAGATAAGGGAGTGGAGGTGATGAGGGAGTGGAGGTGAGGTGGGAGGAAAGAGGGAGGTGAGTGAGGATTGGGCTGGAGAAAAGCGGGAAGACATGAGGGTGGTCGGGGAGTAGGGGGAGGATAGTATACACACGGTTGGTAGCAACAGGGAACAAAGGCCATAGTAGCGTGTATCAACGTCAAGTGGAACACATGTGGGCCACTTGTGGCCATTCCACACTACCATAACCACTACACCATCATCATTACCGCCACCACCACCAAGAATCTAGTATCCATGGATCCTGTTTCGTATTTTGTCTAATATTATCTACTCCAGTCAATGATAGTTATCGTCATCATTTCACTGGTGTCTTCTACCAAAATCTACACCTTCTACTGTTTCTTGGTGTCTTTTTACCAGAGTCTACGCCTTCTACTGTCTCTGTCTTCTCCCAGTCTACACCTGTCTCTGTGGCTTCTTTCAAGATCCTACACCTTCTACTGCCTTTTATTAGTGCTAAGGAAAGCTGCACAATCTACAACAGTGTGACTATTCAGGCCTTTTCACAGAAAAAAAGGTCCAAACATAAGCAAGTTGGTGCGCTTACTACCAAAACAAGTAGTGAACGTAACATTCCGCTAATATCAATGTCAACTGTGGCTACCAGTGACGTATTAGAGATCAGAAAACACAATATACTGGAAAAAAATTGTCGGTGTCTAAATCATATCCAGAAGCTGTAAATCACACAACGTAGGTGTCACAGGCATCAGCGGTAGCGATATCAGAGGCATCAGCGGCTGCGATATCAGAGGCATCAGCGGTAGCGATATCAGAGGCATCAGCGGTAGCGATATCAGAGGCATCAGCGGTAGCGATATCAGAGGCATCAGCGGTAGTGATATCAGAGGCATCAGCGGTAGCGATATCAGAGGCATCAGCGGCTGCGATATCAGAGGCATCAGCGGCTGCGATATCAGAGGCATCAGCGGCTGCGATATCAGAGGCATCAGCGGCTGCGATATCAGAGGCATCAGCGGCTGCGATATCAGAGGCATCAGCGGTAGCTATATCAGAGGCATCAACAGCAGTGATATCAAAGGCATCAGTGGCTGCGATATCAGAGGCATCAGCAGCAGCGATATCAGATGCATGAACGGCAGCAGTGGCCTCAATAGCGTTACAGTCAAATCCATATGCAAATTTCGTTATAAGTCAAAGGTTAAGTTACATTATTCAGTAGCCGGCGACTTCAGTAGCATCAGTATACGGTTACTAATACTACAAGGGAGAGCATAGTGAGGGAGAGAGCAAGAATAACCAATATTACTGTCAACACGACTGCAAATACTACCATGTTAAAATGTTTCTGAAAATATTATTGTATAGAAGACGCGTTGTACACAAATGAATTCATGAGAGGTAGTAAGCACATTTTTTGATGACTTTTCTTGTAGTAAGAAGACAATTGACTGTTGACACCTTGAGGGAAATGGGCAATAATGCATTCACTTGGGACACCTTTTCTGAAGATGTTTTGGCCCTTGGTCCTTGATCACATGTACATTTGGGAGGGGTTAGAACCCGCGGATCAGAGTGTCTCAAAACTCCAGACCGACGCGTCGGTGAGGTATGGAAATGGGAACACAAATAGGAGTGCCTTCATCCTATGTTTGATGTGCAAGTTACTTACTCATCAAGATAAATTATGATAGATTAGACACAGGTGCCACACAGTGGCTTCATCAATAAAGATACCCAAGTGTTGCAAATGTGTCTAATTTATCAACTTGTCGGTTCTCTGAACCATTTATCTACATAAGATCAATTATGGTCTCTGTACGGTACAGCAATGTACCCTACACTTTCAATGAACAACTCTATACCACAATGGGGACTGATGTGGGACCAGGCCGCGGAGGTGATGACCTCCGGAAGCCAAACATGCTATGCCGCCCTCGACTCCTACCTGATAAAATTAAATTTTAAAAGACTCTTGCACATCCAAAATTATGTTAATTTTTTTTTTTTTTGCTGACCTTGAACTGTTTAATGGTTGTAAATAAAATGATGATGCCAATACGATGTGGATATAGACACTTATACAAGGATAAATATTCTGAAATGAAGATATATATCTTTATCTAGTACGATGTTTAAGGAGTGACCTGAACGTACACAATATATGACAGTGTGCGCTAGTTAAATACTTTATAAGAGGTGATATAAGGCGTACTGTTCTTACTATTCCACACTGAGCTTAATGGGAATATCAGGGAAGAAGTTCGAAACAGATTTAACAACTAACCTGTGGGAGAAGGAAGGAGATGCAACGGGTGTCTTCCATGGAAGAGAGATAGTAATGAAGGTTATTAAACTCAAGATTATAAAGCCAGATATATCGCCGACTCCAATAGAAAACATAGCCATTATCAACACTAAATGTACACAAAATATACTGAGGTGTCTACCAGATCATTACCAACAGATTGCTGCATAATGGAAAGTGGAGCTATTAGATCAGCGCTCAATGTAGTTAGGAACAAGGTTTATCAGAGATCGTGTTAGAACGACGCTAATTGTAATTAGGTAACAAGTAACAATACCGTGGCTGGAACAATTCACCAACAGTCAAGTCACAACGGTTGTGACTTTACAATGGTCCAGGACGAACTGAAACGACGTACTACGATTCCTCTCCGAAGTACAGGTTTTTGTGGCAAAAACCACGAGTGGAAGGACAGTGTGAAGTGTGAGTACAAGCACAGTCCTGCACTATATATCAGAATGTAGCACAATACAGAGATACAAGATTAATACAGCTAACATTTATGAACACTAAGCAAGCTGTAACAATAGTTCATAGTATTATACAAAAAATATGTAGTATTGTTTGCAAATTAGAAAAGGAAAATTTGTAATAGTAATGCATGAAAGCAGAAACACCCAAGGATGGGATGATAACGACAATAGTTGATAAACTATTTAGAAATTAAATGTACTATCTAAAATAAGGTATGTTGCCTTACAGGACATAGTTTTCAAGCGGCAAAATTTGTATTTATCTAACCTCTTTTTAAAACTACACATCGTCTTAGCTTCTATGACGGTACTCGGGAGTTTGTTCCACTCATCCACAACTCTCTTACCAAACCAGTGCTTTCCTATATCCTTCCTTAATCTGAACTTTTCCAACTTGAAACCATTGCTGCGAGTCCTGTCTTGGCTGGATATTTTCAGCACGCTATTTACATCCCTTTATTTATTCCTGTTTTCCATTTATACACCTCAATCATTTCTCCCTTAATTCTACGCCTTTCTAGAGAGTGCAGATTCAGGGCCCTCAGTCTATCCTCATAGGGTATGGTTTGTTTGCAATCGTGTCATTACGATATCGTGAGTAAAGTCTCAACATTATCGTAACTTTGGCCAAATATCCCAACCCAGCCTATTGTAGATAGTTCATTTTAACTATATTTCAAGAGGATGGGGCTCTTGTCAACTATTTGGACACGATATGTTTACTCACAGCGATATGTTTACTCACATAATGAGTGGCACTGCCCAATAAACTCATCTCACTAGGCTAAATCTAATCTAGGAGTGTGTAATAAAAGCAGAAAACCAATCACTCACCAAGGCTTAAGATGGGAGAGAACTAAGAAGCCATGAGGAGGCCGTGATGCAAAGGATAAGCAGAGGTACGTGTCCAGCCTCACATGATAAGGATTTTATTGCTGGTTTGACACCCACTCTTCCCTTCCACACACCTCTTCCCTCCCATAACGAGCCTTCCTCTTAACTTTTGTCATTTACTCATCTCTTTCACTCCTACCTTCCTTCTTTATTAATAGTAACGAAACTCCAGCTCTGCTGAAACGAAACCGCAAAATCTCCCGTAGCTGAAGAACCTCACTGACCTACTGAATTCTCCCAGCTCAGGCTGACAGTTTTAAAATGTTGTATATACCCATCCTGTGTGACAATATGACAGGGAAACACAGCTAACTTTTGTGGAAAAAGACACTCACGTACAGTTCAAGACACGAGTGTTTTTTCTACATCTTGTATCAATATACCATTTACTTTTAGCTAGCCTTTGGTTTTACTATATAACTATGATATATAGTAGAATATGGAGACAAAAAGCTGCTTCACCGCTCCCTCACTCTCTCATTCTCTCTTCCCTCTCTCTCATTCCCTCTCCTCCCACCCTTTCTCTCCCAACTCGGGTGTCTGTGTCATCGTGGACGGACCACCACGATAAAAAAAAGCATAGGACTACGCCCTTTTTCCATTAATGGTGACGGGTCGAGAGGTTAAAAGGAAGGGGTGGAGGCAGTGAAGATAGGAGAAAGGGAGTAAAGGAGTGGAAGGGTAATAGAAAAAGTCTAACAAGGACAATTTAAAGATAAGTGGAGTAAAAACAGGGAGGATTAGAAGGCTAAATTAAGAGCCCTTGGCAGATGGTAGTAAGGAATAATGAGAGAGACCGTGACTCAGGGATGAGGAGAGGCAGTGTAGGAGCCAAACAGAAGCAGGTGGGGAAAGAAGCAAGGACCAGGGAGCAGCAGGCTTAGGGCAAGGAGGAGCAAGAGAGCAGAAGGCTCAAGGGAGGGAAGGCTTATACAGGAAAAAAAAAATGGAAATTAAAAAAAAATAGTGTTTTACTGAAAAATAGAGCATAATTATGGCAACATGTTGATGCAATCAGCTTGTTTCTATCATATTTTTAAGGAGGGGGAGGAGGAGCAAGGGCCAGGGAGCAGGCTTAGGAGACGGAGGAGTAAGTAAGTGCGTGTAAGTAAAGCCACTGTAAACACCATCCATCAGGTGGTGATGGTCGCCGCTATCAGTCAACAAGAAGCAAGCCTCAGCACAAGACAAAATGCCACATCAGAGTTGCACATCTTAACCAAATTTACAGCTTACCTGTCAGATGAAACCTTCCAAGCTTTCTCTCTTGAAATCAAAGGTGATGACGTAGGGTCACATTCACATTACAATCAACCTAATGACTATAATGCAGATGCAACTAGCACCTGGTCTTGTTTACCTCGGATGGTTACACAACCACTATATTTGAGCTAACACAGAGAGCAACACTTCTCCAATAGACTCATCATCAATGTTATCACTATTCACGCTGTGTAACTATGTTCCGGCCACTATCAGCATTGTAATCTTTACATACACCTTAATGAGGGAGTAGAGGATCAAAGGCCTGTGTAGAGCCTCAAAGAAACTCCAGAGCCCTTTAGAGAGCCTGAAGGAACGTCCGAGTCCTGAGGAGAGCCTGAAGGAAGCTACAAAGCCCTGTGGAGAGCCTGAAGGAAGCTCCAATGTCCAGTAGACAGGGTCGCTGATTGAGCTGGAGGGGTGAGTGTGGAGGCAGTAGGAGTGAGTGTGAAGGGTGAGCACCAGCGCCCCAACACACGCGGGCACACTGGGGATTCGCCCAGGCCACGAACCAACCCCTCGCCCGTGCCCATCAGCGGGCCAATCACGGCAGCCCACACCAGGCTCCCGTCATGGCCTTCAGAGTGCCATGTACTGCCTGACGCTCCCACGCCTGCACACATGCAACACTTTACTGACACCTGGAGACCTAAGGGTTACCTCACACATCGTAAGTATTCGTGAGGATGCACGAGGAAAGATTTCTTTTTAGATTTAGCCCTGAGGAGTGAGTTTGTGCAGTGCCACTCATCCTGCGAGTGAACAAGCCGACATAAAAGCAGTACATTATAGCCCAAAGTGATGACACGATACTGGCGCTATTAACTCCATACTGAAATATTGCAATATATATTGTTTTCACAATATTTCTATCTATAGGTAACAATGCCTTTACAATACCCATATTTACAGGTAAGTCTACCTGAAGTTTATCTCGAGTGTGCTCCGAGGGTCAACGTCTCCGCGTGGATGGCCTGATCAAAGAGGCTGTTGGTGCTAGCCGCACTTTCTCCCACATAAGCATTACACAGCCTTTCTGAACAGGCACTGACTTTGAGAAATTTGTTCAGCTCTTTCTGGAAGACAGCCAGAGGTCTATTAGTAATTCCCCGTATGTAAGGACACTGAAAAGCCTTGGTCCTTTCACACTTACCGATTTTTCCCCTTAGTGTACTTATTTCATCCCCGCTTTTCATTGGGGTTATTTTACACCGTCTGCCAAGCCTCATCTTACTTTCATGGGGATAATTTGTGTTTGATGATTTGAGACCAATCCCCTCTAGAATTTTCCAGGTGTAGATTATAACGCATCTTTCTCACCTACGTTCAGAGTAGTACAGATCGAAGAACTTCAAACGTTCCCAGTAAATTAGGTGCTTGACTGAATCTATGTAAACAGTGAAAGTTCTCTGCACATTAACCAGGTCTTCAATTTTGTCTGCCTTCAGTGGAGCCGAGTTTCTAGTTTTTCAATAGCCCGGTCCTGGACCAGGCTTGTCTGGTGCTGGCTGGACAACCCGGCTGTTGCAGGTGGAGGCCGCTGGCCCATATATCCATCATGTGTTTTCACACACACATGGATTCTATATGAGCTTAGTTATTTTTATTAAGATCTTTCATTATTATATTCATATTTTTGAGGTAGTTACTTCAAATTGTATCTGATACAACTGTTAGAATTTTTATGGACCTATTCTGGCCATAGTACTGGAGCTACAGCTCCCTCTGTGCCATAGTGATGATAGTAGAGCTACAGCTCCCTCAGTGCCCACCTTAACAGTGCCATGCTCATCCACACAACATGGCGGCTGGCCACACTGTAATAACTGCCAACTGTTTTATTGGCTAATAAAAACTCTAATTAATGATCGTCAGGCTTGACGCTTGTCCCGGATGAGGGCATACGGGTATCTAAATCAAGGGGGGGCACTGGTTGGGGGCACGGGCACTGGCACTGGTTGGGGGCATTGTCACTGTTAGAGAAGGGGGTAGAGAAGGGACATTACAAGGGAGATTAGGTGATGGTTTGGCTAAAGACAGAAGATATACCTTTGATGGGTTTCTAGAGTTTTCCTACTCCCGCAGCCCGACCTTGGGTCAAGTTTGCCTGGTGCTTTCCTGATCAACCAGGCTGTTGCTGCTGGCTGCCCGATAGCCCACATATCCATCATAGTTTGAAAGCAGTGATCCAGTTTCTATTTGAGGACGTCTACACTTCTTCCAGCAATATTTCCGATATCTGCTAGTAGCAGGTTGAAGAGTCTTGGGCCACCGATGTTGATACAAGCTAGTCCAGGTAGGCAGAGGGAAGGAGGAGAAAGTACACAAAGATGAATGTAAGGAATGGGGGAGACAGAATCTAAATAGTAAAAAGCTGATATTAATAAGGAAATGATACATGTTGCAGAAGAACACTTCATTGCAACAACGTTTCGCTCAGTGTAGAGCTGTATCCAGTCATGACATAATCAAGAAAAGAATGTTCTAAAACTTGTCTTTTATTCACCAGTGGGGAGAGTAATTTGCTAATAGTAGACAGACAGACAGACAGACAGACAGACAGACACAGACAGACAGAGACACAGAGAGAAATAGAGACAGAGAGAGAGACAGAGAGAATACTTCACCTGGTGAAAAGTGAAGGTGGTTGTCCTTGTTGAATGAACGCAGACAGACTGTAGTAACTTGGAGAAGGGGCGAGGAAAATGGAACATTAAATGAGGAAGAGAGAAGGGAAGAAGATATTAGGGGAAGCTAGAAAAGAAGGTACTAGAGAAGGTAGAAGATGAGATACTAGAGAAGGTAGAAAGGGAGGTACTAGAAAAGGTACAAGGGAAAGGAAGGGGGATAGAGTGAAAAGGCAAGATACTGACAAGGACAAGGTGGGGACAATGGTTTAAGGAGCCAAGGGGAAGGAAGAGGTGGGGGACAGGAGTAGGGTAAAGAGTTGGGAAAGTAAGGTAAAGGGTTGGAAAGTAAGGTAAAGGGGTGGGAAAGTAAGGTAAAGGGTTGGAAAGTAAGGTAAAGGGGTGAGAAAGTAAGGTAAAGGGGTGGGGAAATAAAATAAAGGGTTGGGAAAGTAAGGTAAAGAGTTGGGGAAGTAAGGTAAAGGGTTGGGGAAGGTAAAACGTTGGGAAGTAAAGGGTTGGGGAAGTAAGGTAAAGGGTTGGGGAAGGAAGGTAAAGGGTTGGGGAAGTAAGGTAAAGGGTTGGGGAAGTAAGGTAAAGGGTTGGGAAGAAAAGTGTTGGGAAAGTAAGGTAAAGGGTTTTGGAAGCAAAGGGTTGGGGAAGTAAGGTAAAGGGTTGGGAAGTAAAGGGTTGGGTGAGTAAGATAAAGGGTTGGAAACGTTGGGCATGTAAAATAAAGGGTTGGGGAAGTAAGGTAAAGGGTTGGGGAAGTAAGGTAAAGAGTTGGGGAAGTAAGGTAAAGAGTTGGGGAAGTAAGGTAAAGAGTTGGGGAAGTAAAATAAAGGGTTGGGGAAGTAAAATAAAGGGTTGAGGAAGTAAGGTAAAGGGTTGGGAAGTAAGGTAAAGGTTTGAGGAAGTAAAGGGTTGCGGAAGTAAGGTAAAGGGTTGGGGAAGTAAGGTAAAGGGTTGGGAAGTAAAATAAAGGGTTGGGAAGTAAAATAAAGGGTTGAGGAGATAAGGGAAAGGGTCGGGGAAGTAAAATAAAGGGTTGGGAAGTAAAATAAAGGGTTGGGAAGTAAAATAAAAGATTGGGGAAGTAAGGTAAATGATTGGGAAAGTAAGATAAATGATTGGGGAAGTAAGGTAAAGGGTAGATGGGAATTAAGTGTTGACAGATGGGAGAGGACGGCAAGAATTAAGGGACTGTTATCCATCATGGGCGTGGGTACGCCCTATCCACCGTCTAACATAGGCGTGTCCCTTACAAGCGCCACTAAACACGATATGAAGGTTATAAACTCCACTATAAACACCAGGCTGTGAGACACCTGTATCCTCCACAACACCCGTTACACTCTCGATCAACTTGTGAGACAGCGAAAATTCAATAAATATAAAGAGACCACGACTCTTCAACACTCTTCCTTCATACATAAGAGAGATTACTAACAGACCCATGACTGTCTTCAAGATGGAACTAAAAAATAAATTCCTCAGATCAGTTCCTGATCAACCGGATTATGGTGCATACGCTGAAATGCGTGCGGCACAGCACAACTCTGGAAACAGGTAAGAGGTATGGTAAGGAGCTAGTCCATGGAACCCCCTTAGCTACCACTCACACTTCAAGTCATTTACTCCACGTAATAATAAATTTATGCATCCGCGAAGAGGTGGTTTTTAAGCAATTAAATTTCGGCCAGCCGAGGATCGAACCCATGCTATTTTAACCCACCTCGTGGGAAGAAAATCAGAATTAAACACTGAGCCATCCATCTAGGATTGATGGCTTAGTGGTTAATTTTAAAGCGTCGTGAATTTTGACAGGTTCGATCCCCGGCTAGCCGCAGTTTGCTAATTACTAATAAATGTATAAAAAAAAATGGCCTCGCCATAATGCATGCAAATGTTGCCTCTGTCTCCAGTGCATTCCCCTCGTTAGGATCAACCAAGGCAACCAGCGACTCGCTGTGTTGTCTGTCAGTCTTCTGCTCCTGCAGCCTGTCTCCGCACTCCACCTAGACACCCCTCATAGGAGGTTCCTTTCTGCTGGTGAGGGGATCTTGCTCTTGGGGACTGGATCTGTGCTCCAGTTCCCTGAATTAAGCCTGAATGCCTTCCATCCCCTTCCCCACAAGGGCTCCCCCCATGATAATAATCAACCTAATCAGCGTTCAGTTTTCAACGAATTAGGACATGGTGGGTCTACCTTCTGTTCTTCCAAAAGGCGCCGTTACATGCAAATTCTGTTTTACGATAAAGTAATCTAACGTAACGTAACTAATCTCAAATAATTTGAAATTAATAAGTTGAGTGATAGCTTGACCCACGAAATAGTCGAAACTGAAACAAGTTACAAAGCAAATGATAAAAAGTATTAAGCCATACGGTCACTTGAGTCACATCAAAGGTACAATACTGACGCCTCTGCTGTTTACCTCGCGTACGTATGTACTTACCCGACGTGAACAAAACCAACCACATTTCCTGAGTCATCACTGTCAGAAGCAAGCATGGTAATCAGACACACCTAGTTGTAGTACACAACCCTGAATCGCCTGGTTACCGCTAGATGTGCTGTGGCATTCTGAAGTGTCAGGGAGTTGGGGAAACTGTCAGATGACTGGTAATTGTTCTGACTAGATACTCTCTTAGGTCGTTATCTCACTGTGACCTCTCGCTTTTTGTGATACTTTGTATTCATGGTTTATCATTGTGTTGGCTTGTGCTGAAATTCTTGTACATCTGTAAATATTGTACATTGCAATTTGGTGAAGGAATAATGCATATAAATCATCCAAATTATTTATAAATTCAACTTATTTCCTTGCTGACTTGCATTTGTGACTGTTACTAGTTATTTCCAGCATAACCCGGTACTGCAGGCCTTCAACAGAAGTACTGGAGGTGGTACAAGTTACCAGCCACTCCCAGGTAGCAAAAGCACCTAAATGAATTTGTATGCACTCGCCTCCAGTTCTTGTGCCCACATCTCAACTATTTCTGTTCTTTTACTTCTCAAATTATACTTTTCTCCTTCACGAGTGTGTAACAATATTCTCGTTCAAAAGCTTCTTGCAGTCTAGTAAGTTCGCCTTCGCTTTTTTTCTTATCACTACGAGTCTGTCGTACGTAACATGAAACAAACTCTGAAATTACTTATGTTTTTTTAAGTGTTTCTCGTCTTTTTCTTATTCTTTTCTTCGCTGGATATTTATCCAGTAAATAGCATTTGCTACTTACAAGGTGTTCAGTGCTTTACCAGTTTCCAGTGATGTATTAGCATCTGAGTTAATGGTGTTCAGTGTAGCCTGCCCCTCCCGGTATATATGGCCATAAATTGTTGTGGTCCTGTTGCTTGTGTTGTATACAGTTCTACCAGCAGTTTCTTTTTATGCCTCAGTTTTCATGTTTCCCAATATCTGCTATCGTATTCCCCTCTCCTTTTATCTGATATTGAGACGTTGTATTGTGTACAGACTTGAAACTTCTTAGAATACAGTTTTTTTGTATTTTTTCTTTGAATGTGATTGTGGATTAACTTCGGGTGTTTTTTTTAGTTAAGTTCTTTGTCATATTCAGATTCCTCTCCGCTTTTCTCTTGGTTTTGCTGTATTCATTTCTAACCTTGCTGCTTTGTTTTCTGGAATGGCAGGTTTCAATTTTACTTTTTGCTCATTATTTTTGGTTCTTGGTTCTTTGCTTGCTTGCATTCCCATTTGGCGCAGTTTGAGTGCATGTCCTGCTAGTTTCTCTCAGGGTGGGGAAGAATCTTCTTGTTGCTTCAACACCTTTGTCTGGAGTATTCCATTGTATGCTGTTTTTTTTAATTGCCTGTTGTTCATTCTGTAGTTTAAGGATAGTGGAGGACGGTTGCTCATTCTAGTGTAGTTGCCGTTTATCTGTCAGGAAACAATTACCTGACGCGGGTGTTTATAGGAAGATCCATTCCGTGTCGCCGGCATAAAGGCGGAGGACAAGATGTTCGTACATGTGGACAGAGGTGGCCAATGGCCCTAGCTACGGCATCAGTAACCACTGGCTTACCGGCGGTGCTGTAATCAGTAGTCTGAGTGCACCCCTGTGCATGTACTGTAATTTACAGTATATTTAATATATCTGAGTAATACTAAAATTAATGTTTCTCCTAGTCCGGTCACTACCAATCATACCCGTAACAGATTTCAAGGGTTTTTCTACCCTACTAGCCCGGCCTTTGACCACGCTTTCTTGAAGAGTGAACTTTCAACCAGGCTGTTGGTGTTATCCCGCCTGCTGGCCCACGTTGCAAGACAGCCAGATGATTTGGCACTGAGCGGAAGTAGTGATTCACTTTCCTCTTGAAGTCTTCTACACTTGTTCCGGAAACATTTCACATGTGATGGCTACAGTGAGTACACTTACCTAGTACTGTTTGCAAACGAAGTCATAGCTCCTGGTCCCTGGTACCCTCTCAATTTCTATCCGCTGGCTTTTCAGATTCGTTTTCCAGGGCCTCGTCACACAGTGTGCGCGACAAGAATGATATGAAGGCAGGAGTGAAACCTCGTCCGCACGCATTTTTATATCATTTAACAACAATGGCAGTGCGCAGTTACCTTAAATTTTTGAAACAAATACCACTCCTTGTTATATTCCATTACAGAGGATGGGTTGTATGGCTTCAGATGGGAGACTTCAATAGGAAAATAAAGGTATCAACTATGAGTTCAGCAGCTACAAGAGCTTTAAAGGTTAGTTCCAGCACGGCTGGGAGCTAATATTACTTGGTAATTACCGTCTCTGAGGACGATGCATGGGTGTGGAAAGGGAAGGACGTAAGGTGGTAGGATGAAGGAGTGGCTTCATCCTCATGGAAAGGGAAGGACGTGAGGTGGTAGGATGAAGGAGTGGCTTCATCCTCATGGAAAGGGAAGGACGTGAGGTGGTAGGATGAAGGAGTGGCTTCATCCTCATGGAAAGGGGAAAGGGCGTGAGGTGGTAGGATGAAGGAGTGGCTTCATCCTCGTGGAAAGGGAAGGACGTGAGGTGGTAGGATGAAGAAGTGGCTTCATCCTCATGGAAAGGGAAGGACGTGAGGTGGTAGGATGAAGGAGTGGCTTCATCCTCATGGAAAGGGAAGGACGTGAGGTGGTAGGATGAAGGAGTGGCTTCATCCTCATGGAAAGGGAAGGACGTGAGGTGGTAGGATGAAGGAGTGGCTTCATCCTCATGGAAAGGGAAGGACGTGAGGTGGTAGGATGAAGGAGTGGCTTCATCCTCGTGGAAAGGGAAGGACGTGAGGTGGTAGGATGAAGAAGTGGCTTCATCCTCATGGAAAGGGAAGGACGTGAGGTGGTAGGATGAAGGAGTGGCTTCATCCTCATTTAAAGGGAAGGACGTGAGGTGGTAGGATGAAGGAGTGGCTTCATCCTCATGGAAAGGGAAGGACGTGAGGTGGTAGGATGAAGGAGTGGCTTCATCCTCATGGAAAGGGAAGGACGTGAGGTGGTAGGATGAAGGAGTGGCTTCATCCTCGTGGAAAGGGAAGGACGTGAGGTGGTAGGATGAAGGAGTGGCTTCATCCTCATGAAAAGGGAAGGACGTGAGGTGGTAGGATGAAGGAGTGGCTTCATACTCATGGAAAGGGAAGGACGTGAGGTGGTAGGATGGAGTGGCTTCATCCTCGTGGAAAGGGAAGGACGTGAGGTGGTAGGATGAAGGAGTGGCTTCATCCTCACACTGAAGCAACAGCACAATACACGACAACTTGAGCCAAGCCGCATACAATTGCCATCAATTGAACACCAACTGGATACAGTCCGGGATGACCTTTCTGCGGTCCCGTCCACTCTCCCTCACACCCACCAACCTCCCATCGTCACCACTAACCTCCCATCACCACCACTAACCTCCCATCACCATCACCAACCTCCCATCACCACCACTAACCTCCCATCACCATCACCAACCTCCCATCACCACCACTAACCTCCCATCACCATCACCAACCTCCCATCACCACCACTAACCTCCCATCACCATCACCAACCTCCCATCACCACCACTAACCTCCCATCACCATCACCAACCTCCCATCACCATCACCAACCTCCCATCACCATCACCAACCTCCCATCACCACTAACCTCCCATCACCACCACCAACCTCCCATCACCACCACCAACCTCCCATCACTACCACTAACCTCCAATCACCACCATTAACCTCCCATCACCATACCTTTGATATACCTTTGAAGAGTTCCGAGAGTTTATCTACTCTCTGAGCCCGGCCATGGGCCAGGCTCGTCTGGTGCTTGCCTGGTCAACCAGGCTGTTGCTGCTGGAGGCCCGCTGCCCCACATATCCATCACAGCCATCACCACCACTAACCTCCCATCGCTACCACTAACCTCCCAACACCACCACTAACCTCCCAACACCACCACTAACCTCCCATCACCACCACTAACCTCCCATTACCACCCCTAATCAATTACCTAAGCTCCTTAAGTTTAAAGACGATTCTGGGTTTCACAACCCCCGCAGCCCAGTCCTAGAACAAGCCTCATGCTTTATGGCCTGATCAACCAGGCTGTTGGTACTGACTGTAAGCATGTCCAAAACAGTGACCACAGCCCGGCTGATCAGGAACAAGATTTTTTTTTAGTTTCCTATTGGAGACAACTAGGGATCTGTTGGCAATTGCTCCTTTTATATGAGTGGAGGATGCTGAACTGAGTTATCTGTTAAGTGTACTCACTGCGCCCCTTGCGTCTCACTGGAGGTACAGGCCACCAAGACTTGCTATCGTAGGGAGTAATTTCTGAGTACAGTTTTGGAACCAATCCCTTAATAAATTTTCTAGGTTTAAATTATAATGCTTCTCTCCCAAGTTCCAGGGAGCACAGTTCATGGGACTTAAGGCATTCCCAATAATTTAAGTGATTGACTGAATTTAAACAGGCAAGGAAGATTCTCTGTACTTTCTCCAGTTTTGCGATTTTTGCCTGCCTTGCAAGGGGCTGTTAGTGTGTACCAATACTCCAGTTTAGAGCACAAGTGACTTGAAGAGCATCATCAATAGTATGGCATATCTTTTTTTAAGGTTCTGGTTACGCAGCCTATCAATTTTCATGCGTTTATAATAGTAACACTAACATGAGCCTTGAAGGTAAATTCTTCTGTTATCATTCTTAAAGTCCCTCACTTTCCACTTTAATGAGCGGTTTGAGCTGTTTTTTTACTCCATTCTAGTTTCTAGTTTTTCCATAACGGAGTAACGCAAATTTGTTAATATCAGCTTGGGGATTCGCTGTATCTCCACTGGTTGCTACTCTCATGCAAATTCTATTATCATTTGCAAAGTATGATACAGTGCAATGACTTACATCTCAATATCGAATGAGAAACAGGATTAATCTGAGGAACTTGATATGTTCCTTAAGTTAGTTCCCGATCAGCCAGGCTGTGGTGCCCACATAGGGCTGCGCATGCGACCTCACCGACAACCTTAAGGCACAGACCGTGACGTAATGTGGTTTGCTGGTGTTGTCCCGGCCCGGGTCTTTTCCAGTTGGTGACCCGACATGGCTCAGACCGTCAACCAAAAGACCTGGTCAGGAACCGGGCCGAGGGAAGGAGGGAGAGGACGTCGGTAAACAATCAGTGAATACCTGGGCGAGACCATCAGAGTTAGTGTTGATAATGGCTAGGCATTCACTCGGTGATGTATGTGACTTTCTTCTAATGGGTTTAGTCACCAACCTTCAACCCATGGAGGACTCTTTGTAAGTCCTTCCTGTAGTGACAGTCACTCAGAGTGAGAGTGAAAACTAAATACATAAAATCCAGAGCCAGAAATGCGGCATAAGAATGTAATATATAATTCTTCACACTAATGTAACTCTCCATACTGTAATATAATTCTTCACATTAATGTTAACTCTCCATACAGTAATATAATTCTTCACATTAAAATATCTCTATACTGTAATATAATTTTTCACACTAATATAACTGTAATTTAACTCTCCATGCTGTAATTAAACTCTATACTGTTACACAACTCTCCATACTGTTACATAACAGTATAAAGAGTTACTCTTTATTCTTTATATTACTCTTTATATAGTTACATAACTTTTCATACTATGTGTAAAATTAAGAGTTTACCCCACAAACGGTTGGGTTTAGTCCTGACTCTCTCTTCCACTTCAGCTTTTCCTCTCACCGGATATTCTTCGTCTGCCCCACTTCCCCTTCGCCCCTAGTGGGTCCTTACCTGTGAGTCCTTGAATATCACAAATTGCATATACTATGTATCTATCGGTGAGGCTCTCGTCAGGCAGCGTGCTTGCATATATCTCTTACCTTCCTTCCTACCTACATTCCCGTCCTCAGGTGTACTTACAGCTCGCTCCCTCTCCCTTCCTCGCTCCCTCTCCCTTCCTCCCTACCTTACGACCTTCAACACGTGTCCTGAGGTGTTCGACCTTCCCAGAAATTCATTCCCCGAGGCGGGAACTTCCCACCTGCCTGACTCAGGTAATAGTTACCAAGAGTGTAAAACTGAGCTTTGATTTATACCTTTACCTATGATGAGTTCCGAGAGTTTTTCTGGTCCCGGAGCCCGGCCGTAAGCCAGGGTAGCTTTACCACAATATTTTATTGACTATATTTTTGTATATTTCTACATTAGCATATGATTATTATACGTACCTGGGGCATACCTGTGTCAGGTTTCGACGGTTTTTCTACCCTCGAAGCCCAGTCTCAAACCAGGCTTCCTTGAATATACATAGTACGTATACGTATTTACCACTAATACATTGGTGATTATTTAAAGAAAAATATTTTAAGTACTTATCATTAAAAGACTCATAAGTAATTACCGCTAAATGAAACAGTCGTGTTCAAAAGATTTCACTCTCGAAGTAAAGTACTTTAGAAAAGTCACGTTGCAGAACGAGCTTCAACTGGGACAATGTTTCGCTCTGTGTACACTTTCATCAAGTTATGACTTAATAAAACCCTAAACAGAGCGAAACGTTGACCCAATAAAAGCTTGTTCCACAACGCGTCTTTTCTTCACTATTATCACCAGTTATCATTTGGACCTAAATTGGATATTAATTTCTCGAAGAGCAGGATTTGTTTTCAGCGCTGCTCATATTAACTTAGCGAGTGTTACACGATACGTCACTGCCATGTTATTGTTTTAATTACTGATAAAATGGATGTTGGTAAACTAGACTGAAACAAAAGACGCACAGTTTATCATAGCGAAAATTCATGATTACCGTCCAGTGCCATACATCTGTGCTTGTCAAGGACCATTCTTGGCTTACACTTGTAACATACATGTTACTGATTTAGATATTAACTGTTTCAATAACATTAATTAACCGTAAAAACATATATGTCAAAATAAGCTTAGGGAATACTTAAAGTGTGATTGTATTACTGATGATATACAATACCCATAAGTTGAAGAATATGACATATGCAAACCTTGAATACAAGAGAATATACCAGTGGAAACATTAACAGTAATACTGACGTTCAGTCCGTCTTTGTAGGTGGTGGTCAGTCCCTCCAACCCTTCCTGTCCACTTGAAATTAAGTGTAAGAAGGTAAAGAAGGAGTTCCTTGTTTTTATGGAGAGACTGGAGCTGGCTACACAACAGGAAGAATGGACCGAGAATTTTCCATACGAAGACACACATACTGAACGTATGTGTGGTGAGAGGACCTGGAGAAGAATCTGACACTTGACTGTGAGTGGACTAACACACGAAGGAAAGGATTCAGCCCATCCTCTCATTAACTTAAAGTATTTTACTGCACCTAAGACAGTCAAATGTATGACAATTTATAGAGCTTTAACCAGTGATTATCTGAGAGAATTACTGGTCAAATAATTCTGGTAAAGGTCCAAAGGTTTGCAACCAGGATAGTACCTGCACTGTGAAGAGACGTTAAAGGAACTGAACCTGACAACCCTGGCGGAGAGGACACGGCAACACATTATTACAACATACAAATTCTAAAGAGGAATTGATAGGGAATAAAGGGACAAATGTTTGAATTAAGAGGAGCAGGATCAAGGGGACGCAGCTGGACGCTGAAGACAGATGTCCTATATGGATGCAAGGAAGTATTTCTTTAGTCTCAGGAAGATTGAAAAGTGGAATGAATCGGATGAGGCAGTGGTGTAGGCATTGTAATGCACAGTTTCTAGAGTAGCTATGATAAGGCCCAAGAGGTCATTCATCAGTGATGCAGATCAAAATGATCTAGGAGGCGGGACCAAGAGCAGAGTCTCGACCCCAGACAAACAAATCGTTTCATATCGGTGTGTACGCAGTCAGTTAATTCATGTTGTAACGCTCATGAAAAGTGACCCATGTGGCTGTCTTAGCCACAGTGAAATACTGACTTCAAGACGATGACTTCTAACCACATGAGCCTCGTGTGTGTTACACTGCTCTCCTGTCTGTGTTGTCTGAGCCTTGTGTGTTACACTGCTCTCCAGTCTGTGTTGTCTGCGCCTCGTGTGTTACACTGCTCTCCAGTCTGTGTTGTCTGAGCCTCGTGTGTTACACTGCTCTCCTGTCTGTGTTGTCTGAGCCTCATGTGTTACACTGCTCTCCAGTCTGTGTTGTCTGAGCCTCATGTGTTACACTGCTCTCCAGTCTGTGTTGTCTGAGCCTCATGTGTTACACTGCTCTCCAGTCTGTGTTGTCTGAGCCTCGTGTGTTACACTGCTCTCCTGTCTGTGTTGTCTGAGCCTCGTGTGTTACACTGCTCTCCAGTCTGTGTTGTCTGAGCCTCGTGTGTTACACTGCTCTCCAGTCTGTGTTGTCTGAGCCTCGTGTGTTACACTGCTCTCCAGTCTGTGTTGTCTGAGCCTCATGTGTTACACTGCTCTCCTGTGTTGTCTGAGCCTCGTGTGTTACACTGCTCTCAGTCTGTGTTGTCTGAGCCTCGTGTGTTACACTGCTCTCCTGTCTGTGTTGTCTGAGCCTCGTGTGTTAGACTGCTCTCCTGTCTGTGTTGTCTGAGCCTCATGTGTTACACTGCTCTCCTGTGTTGTCTGAGCCCCGTGTGTTACACTGCTCTCCAGTCTGTGTTGTCTGAGCCTCGTGTGTTACACTGCTCTCCTGTCTGTGTTGTCTGAGCCTCGTGTGTTACACTGCTCTCCAGTCTGTGTTGTCTGAGCCTCGTGTGTTACACTGCTCTCCTGTCTGTGTTGTCTGAGCCTCGTGTGTTACACTGCTCTCCAGTCTGTGTTGTCTGAGCCTTGTGTGTTACACCGCTCTCCTGTCTGTGTTGTCTGCGCCTCGTGTGTTACACTGCTCTCCAGTCTGTGTTGTCTGAGCCTCATGTGTTACACTGCTCTCCAGTCTGTGTTGTCTGAGCCTCATGTGTTACACTGCTCTCCAGTCTGTGTTGTCTGAGCCTCGTGTGTTACACTGCTCTCCTGTCTGTGTTGTCTGAGCCTCGTGTGTTACACTGCTCTCCTGTCTGTGTTGTCTGAGCCTCGTGTGTTACACTGCTCTCCAGTCTGTGTTGTCTGAGCCTCGTGTGTTACACTGCTCTCCAGTCTGTGTTGTCTGAGCCTCGTGTGTTACACTGCTCTCCAGTCTGTGTTGTCTGAGCCTCATGTGTTACACTGCTCTCCTGTGTTGTCTGAGCCTCGTGTGTTACACTGCTCTCCAGTCTGTGTTGTCTGAGCCTCGTGTGTTACACTGCTCTCCTGTCTGTGTTGTCTGAGCCTCGTGTGTTAGACTGCTCTCCTGTCTGTGTTGTCTGAGCCTCATGTGTTACACTGCTCTCCTGTGTTGTCTGAGCCTCGTGTGTTACACTGCTCTCCAGTCTGTGTTGTCTGAGCCTCGTGTGTTACACTGCTCTCCTGTCTGTGTTGTCTGAGCCTCGTGTGTTACACTGCTCTCCAGTCTGTGTTGTCTGAGCCTCGTGTGTTATACTGCTCTCCTGTCTGTGTTGTCTGAGCCTCGTGTGTTACACTGCTCTCCTCTTACTGAAAAATCACTCAATGCTCATTATACACAGCGGTGACGTAACGGGGGGGGGGAGAACATCCGTGACCCTCTGGTGGAAATGTTTGGTGAAAGTACATAGCGACCCCTCCCCTCTTCCCTATTTCCCTCTCTAAGTCCATAATACCTCACCAACAACTCCTACACTTTTTTTTTGTGCTTGCCTTTTCAAGCAAAAAACAAAAACAGAATGTGTCAAGTATCCGTATCGGCTGATTTTCATGGTATCGGTGTGGTATCGGCTAATACTCTTGGTATAGGTCTCGACTTATAATTGAGTATCGGTATGAACAAAAATTATGGTATCGTGCCAGCCCTACACTAAACTATACAATGCATTAAAACACAAAGCCTCGACTGCCTGAAACATGCTCCTCGTGTTGCCTCGCTCACATTAAACATTAAACTATTATATTATTGATCTAAGTTCCTTAAGGAGCTGGGCAAAAGACTCATCAGGATAACTATGGATCCCAGGGCGGCTAGTTTTCTATTCCAGCGACTCAGCGCTGCTGTTCAGAAGGGGTAATGCCTGCTGTATCGTGGGCACGCGCCCCAGCTCTGAGGAGCTGGATGAGATTTTCGCATTATAATCAGTGACAAACACACAGTAATATGTACTAGAAATGTATCTCTCACACCTCATGTACTGTATATGCCATCTTTATACCAGCAATGTATCTCATCTTTTGTACCATATTATGTAATAAAATATACCTATTGGAAAAAAAGAATGAAAAGATGGCGTGGTAGGGAAAGTGGAATATTCAAATGGCTCTAGGAAGAAATCCAAATATTCTTCCTCGAAGCCTTTTTATCCACTTATTGGTACTGTTGAGAATAAAAGTAAAACAATAAAAATTTAAACTTAAATTACATAAAAGAGATCAAACATTTATTTATTAAGGTAAAAAAGTATATAACGTTAATTATTAAAAAAATACTCCAACCGCCATCCTTCTTTCGTGAAGTGAATTCCCGAACCGCAGCGGTTGTGCACACACCCGCTGCGGAAATGCCCCAAAACCCACCGGCGCCTGTGCCCGACATGCTCTTCCTGGCAGCGAACCATCACATCACAGCGTGTCCCCATCACCACCTCTACCTTACATGGGATGGTGATAGTGGTGTTGCACGACCCCACCCACCTGCTGAGTCACCCCGCTCAGCTGTTATCCTCACTTCCTCACCCACCCAGGTTAGTGAATGCTTGCTATTTATGCGTCCACCTACTCCTCGAGGTTTAGGTATCTAGGCAGTACAATCCAGTGTTGATCTTGTGCAGTCACGTGACTTTATATTTGTCAGCAATATGGAAGGAACTTAACTCCACGAGAACTTTATTGATAAACGTACGAGATGAACTCGTGACTTATACAACTGCGTGATAAACATCATATCTACTACACGCCAAAGGATCTGAAAGCTTAAAAAGGCCTTGATGCATACCAGTACTTAGCTTGATCCTGGGTAACAAGACTGCATCAGTGGCAATTACCTGGGCCAACGGGCCGCCGGCAGCAACAGCCAGGTTGACCAAGCAAGCACCAGACAAGCCTAGCCCAGGGCCGGGCTGAGGGAGTAGACACACTCTCAAAACCCATCAAAGGTATCAAAGACTGCGCCACGGACATATCATAGATAAAATAAGCATGTCATGACACATCAATATTTATGCCCTATCAGTTTTAACTAGTAACAAGCTAGATATATTTTCTTGAAATAGGTTTGTATTTTATTATATTTTAGTGCAGTATAAGATACAGAAAAGCTTAAATAGTATTTATTATATAAAGAGTTTCAACCAAAATGTGATTATATTGATTTAAAACTGAATAGCTATTCTTGGATCTATTTAACTCATTTTCTCAAAATGTTTAACTGTAAACTTCCCAAATACCCTATAAAATTTGGCCAGTTTATTAGGTATACCCTTCTAGTACTAGGCAGGGCCACCTTTTGCTCCCAGAACAGCCTGAATTCTTCGTAGCATGGATTCAACAAGGTGCTGGAAACATTCCTTCGAGATTCTGGATCATGTGGACATGATAGCATCATGCAGCTGCTGCAGACTTGTCGGCTTCACATTCATGCCGCGAATCTCCCGTTCCACCACATCCGAAAGGTTTACGCCAAATTCTAACCTAACCATCCTGCATGTTGCAGCAGAAATCCCGATTCTTCGGACCAGGCGACGTTTTTCCAATCTTTAATTGTCCAATTTTGGTGAGCCTGTGCACACTGTAGCCTCAGTTTCTTGTTCTTAGCTGACAAGAGTGGAATCCGGTTTGGTCTGTTGTTCAAGGTTCGACGTATTGTGCGTTCAGAGATGCTCTTCTTAATACCATTGTTGTAATGTGTCATTATTTAAGTTACTGTCGCCATCCTGTCAGTTTGCACCAGTCTGGCCACTCTTCTCTGACCTCTCTCATTAACAAGGCGTTTTTCACCCACAGAACTACCGCTCACTGGATGCTTTGTGTTTTCCACACCATTCTCTGTAAACTCTAAGAGGCTTGCGCATGAAAATCCCAGATCAGCAGTGTCTGAAATACTCAAACAACCCTGTCTGGCACCAACAATCATTCCACCGTCAAAGTCACATTTCATCCCAATATTGATATTCAGTCTAAGCAACAACCGAGCCTCTTGACCATATGTGCATGCTTTTAAGCAATGAGGCGCTGCCTCGTTTAGCTGCTTAGATATTTGCATTAACGAGCAGGTGAACAGGTGTACCTAATAAAGTGGCCACCGAGTGTATATCACCCACCCCAAGTTATACTTATAGCCAACTGATGTGAAGAAACATACGCAGTGACAAAGATATTAAAGAAACGTTTCGCCACGAGCAGCGGCTACACTCCTAGTGTTCACATCTATCAGTCGCGGTGTCAGAAAAGACTTCTTACAGAAGGCTTTTAAGACTTAAAGCTCTTCGTGAGTCTTCAAGTTTAGGACCACACAATATAATTCTCTATTTCATAATCGCTTTTCCAACCCACTTCAAGTTATTTTGAAATATGCTCAATTATTTTATTATTTACCATACCTGATGGTTACTTGAAGGATGTTTTCGGGGGTCAAAGCCCCCGCGGCCCGATCCCAGACCAGGCCTCCCAAATGTTTGGCATTATAAAATATTTCGCTGGATTAAAATCTTTTTGTCAATATCTACAGGTTGCCAAGGCTGCTTGTTAAAAATATTTGTAAAATTTTAAGCAATATACATTTATACATAAATACGTACATATACATTACACAATTATGCAAACAAACGCACAAAAGAACAACTACCCGTTATCCTCAAACATCACAACAACAGTGTTGACCAGGTGGTGAAGTGGCCTGAGTGGGGTACACATTAGACCAACTTAAAGAGTTAATTACGAACAATTTAGTCAGGACGAACGAACGGGGGAACAGAGAGAGAGAGAGAAATGTCAGTGTTAACATGTTACGCTAGAACCAACTCTGATGATTTTTTCCCTAGATCTCATAATAAAATTACTGTGTTTAATCTTGAAGTTCCAAGGAACCGAAATCAACACCAAGATGCACGAAGAATTTGTGCTCTTTGTAGTATACTGAAGTAGCGTTAGTACAAAATATAAGAGTTGGCGTTAAATAAACCATCATTTTCTTTGGACGACAAAGAAGTGTACCACAGAAAATGTGACATACATTTCCAGGGATAACTATAATAGAAGTTGTGTATTGCTTGACATCATAGAAAACGCGCAACGTAAAAGGATTAACTAAAGTAGAAAAAATTGCTTTGTTTACAAATGCCTAAATAATGCGGAGAGACTATACAAAATTAAAGGTACTTAAGTACCTCAATGGCAGAGCATTTGGGTTACAACAGAAAGAGTCCAGATCGAATCCTGGGCGCGGCAGGGTGTATGGGAACGACTCCCAACACCTGCTGCCCCTGATATCTACAAGTCAATAGCTACCTAGCAGTTAATCGACTCTTTTTGGGCCGCATTCTGTGGACAGGACTAAGAACCAAACATAAATAAGCAACACTGTTTGGCTTTTTACGATTATCCTGGATTATTTACTCTCCGAGGTTAATCATCCGAATAAAATCTATGCGCTTCGCCCATTCAGATTACGGACCATCAGATCTGGCTAGTAACTGGGTGAGTAATTAACCAGATAAACATGACTAGAAAAACCTTGACACGGCACGTTAGAGCTTCATGTTTCCTTTTATGAGGATTTAGTACGGCAGTAAGCAGTTACATAAGTTAACAGTTTCAAAGGCGAGGAAGAGAATCCCTGTAACAATATTAATGGTCTGGGTGAGGCCAGGAACCCAGCTACCAAGACAGTGTGTAAAAATAAAAAGGCACAATACCGTAACTGGAATACACAAATAACCCACACATAGAGGAGACAAGTTTAAGACGACGTTTCGGTTCCACTTGGATCATTTACAAGTCACAGTGTGACTTGTAAATGTCCAAAGTCGGCATAAGTACGCGAGTGCGTGCGCACGCTATCAACACAGGTGAATGTATGTATATTTTCTACCACCACAGGTCAATGTATGTATATTTTCTACCACCACAAGTCAATGTATGTATATTTTCTACCACCACAGGTCAATGTATGTATATTTTCTACCACCACAGGTTAATTTATGTATATTTTCTACCACCACAGGTTAATTTATGTATATTTTCCACCACCACAGGTCAAAGAGTGCAGCGTCTTTTCTACTAACTCAGGTTATCAAATTTGCACAACCAACTCTGGCTGAGAGACATCCGAAGCTTCAAACAT